>JAMXBD010003405.1:0-121912 GCA_024138025.1 Combretum micranthum | reverse complement strand
TCGCACCTTGTTCAGCAATGTCATCATCTTCACTGTCACTTTGTTTATCTTTTATTGGATTCCTATACTCATTCACATAACAATGATCATCCCAATTTACATCTATAGCCTTGGGATTTAGAATTGATGTAATTCCTTTCAAGTTCTAACATTCTTTCTTGCATGGGAGTAGGCTCATACTCTTTAAAGTTCTTTGGAGAATGATGCATGACGCCTTAATTGTGTGGACTACTATGGTGGGTTGATGTGTTTTGCTGGTCATCTAGGTGTGGAACATGAACTTGCTTTAATTGAGATGGCATGAACTTGACTATCCTTGTATCTAAACATATAGCTTTTGCAATAAGCTTGAACCAAGTTCCTTAGCTTGATCAATCAAATCCTCAACACTTGTCATCTATAACAGAAAGCAGCATGAATGACGACCCATTTGGCATGTAATGGGGGTGTCTATGGACTATTTGGACACCTCCCATACTTAAATGTATCCCGGCACTGTTACATATCTTGCGTAGAAAATGGGAAAAGTCGGCATTAGTTCTCATTCGAGGCTTTTTGATCGGGGCTTGGTCATTCTCTATCTAGTATTTTCCATTCACAATGTTCCCACATGCATACACAATGAAGTGCCCAAAATCCTCAATACTTGTCATCTATAATAGAAAGCAACATGAAGGATGACCCATTTGGCATGCAATGGGGGTATCTATGGACTATTTGAACACCTCCCATACTTAAATCCACCCTGAGTCCCCGACACTACCGTATATCTTGCTTAGGAAATGGGAAAAGATGGCATCAGTTCTCATCCGCGCCTTTTTGATTGGGGCTTGGTTATATTCTATCCTGTATTTTCCATTCACATTTTTTTGATACGCATACACAATGAAGCACACAAAAGCCCCTATGTTCAATCTTATTCACATATTGCTAGCGAGATTAGATGGATTATGAAAAATGCGGTGTTGATTGCACATTTAGACGATGCAATTCATTCCATTTCTTTAGCTTACTCTTGGTTGCTAAAAAAGCTAAGCAATTCTTGTTCAAGCATTTTATCGAACACTTGTCATGCATGGTTTCACTAACTTGTCTAAGTTTGCAAAATTAGCATGATATTCTCACTCAACACAACATTGCAACAATAAATCAACACTAAATAACATGCACTACAATTGCCATGCAAATCTAATTTAATTTCATGATTCGAGTTTCATAATGTAAGGAGCAAAAAATAGAAAAAAGAACCCACAATTAGAAGAGATTAAGTTTGATTTTACCTAAACATGATGTTACGGGCTCTTCAAAATGAATTGAGGTGAAGATTTTGACCAAAACGGGCGATATTAGCTGAAGATAATTTTGGGACGAGAGAGAGGAGAGGAATGTGATATAGGTGCGTGTGTGTGAATGGCAGGGGGGAGTGCAATATAATTAAGACGTTTGGGCACATTCACTACATGTGCCTGTAATTAAAAAGAAAAAGGACTGACACATTCAATGAATGTGCTTGTTTGCACCCAAAATGATCCTATGTTCTTTTTTTTAAAATAAAACCCATATAAATGCATTCAGTGAATGCGTTTTGTGTGTAAATATTTAAACGCATTCACTAAATGCGTTTTTTGTTGAGTAAATATGGAATATGTTTTGAAAATACCGTATTTCTGGATTATTTTTTAAAAAGTAGGGTATTTCCATACAAATCCACTTTTTAGAAAGTAAACTTGCTATGTTCTTGCTTTCTATATTTTATATGATTTGCCACGCTTAGGTCACAATGTTCTGCCAAGTGCTGATCATATTCTTATTTTTCCCAGGGGTGATGATGGTGTCAGCAGTGAGCTAAGATTGGCTGCAGCAAAATCAGTTCTTCGCCTTTCCAGGAGATGGGATCTACATATATCCCCGGAGATATTTTGCCTTACCATTTTGGTGGCAAAGGTAAATATTGGTTTTACCTCTACTTTCATTTAAAGATATGCCTCACTGCCTTTTTTTTTTTGTGGGAGGGTGGGTTCGCTATGATTAATTTTAGTTTTATGTTCAATTGATCTAAAAGCTAGAGCCCATTAGACCCAATATGGTTTTACATTTGAGTTTAATACTCTCCTCCTCTTGCAGGTTGAGGATTTTGTTTTAAAGCCTGTCAAGTATACCCTCGATTAGTTGTAGAGTGAATGGTACTCAATGGTTTGGTCTTAGGACCTGCTTTGATACTGTGACAGATTTCAGCCCAAACTTGCTGATTTATTATATTTAGGATTGATTTATTTATTTATTGGTTAAAAGGTTACACGGTTGCTTATTGGTCTGAGTAGTGAGAGATTGTATTGAAAATGATTTGAAAGCTTTACAAAAGAAATTGGGTATCACTTGGTGCAAAGGAATATAGTTTAGAAGAGAGAGGGGGGGGGGAGGGGGGGGGTGCGGGGGCTAAACTAACTCAAAGGGGATTCCCTTTGTAAGTTCCAAAAGCCAATTTCCGTCTAAAAAAAATAGCAAATTTTCTGTCAGATAAGGTTGCTAAAATAGACAAAACTCCTTCATTGCATGTAGCACACAAATGCTCAACTTTGTAGCTTTCTCCATGCCATTGTGCACACTTTATTTGGATAAAGGAGTGGGTATGGGACCTTCTCTAATTAAAAGAGAAAAGGACTGGTTTTTTATTGGAAAATGCCCATAACATTTGTCTCTTTTTTCTCTTTACACATGTAATACATGTAACAAGAAGATGACTACTACTATAATTCCAAATATGCAAGTACGAATAGACTATATTATCCAATATCCCTTTTCAAGATGGAGCACATATATCATATGCATCAAGCTTGTCATACATATGGTTTATTTTGGGTTTTCAAAGTGACTTATTGAAGATATCCATAAATTGGTTATTGAAGTTAATGAGGGAAGTGATGACAAATCCTGAGAGAATCCTCTGGTAAAATGATAGCTACTCTCAATATGTTTTGTGTCATGGAAAGTCGGATTTGACACAATGTGCAAGCTTGATTATCAGGTTGAGCTCCATGGATCCTAACTCATAATACTGTGTTTCTTAAATCAGCTGTTTAATATCAGTGCACAAGTTGTTATAGCCATTGCTCACTTTGGTACTTGGTTTTCAACTAAGATTTTGTTTCTTAGTCTTTCAAGACAGAAGATTTCTGCCAACAAATTTTGAATACCTAGAATAATGTCTTTCAATTGGATAACCTTCCCAATCTTAGCTAACAACTTGAGTTTGTCCTTGGTCCCTTTCTGTGGAAATAATTTAATGTTGATACCCTATCCAAATTAGTATGACAACTTTTACATGGAGAGCATAGTTCATGACTCATAGACATGTTCTCAATGAGACTAATAATTCTCAGTGTTGGGAAGGGCTTTTCCCTATTAGGCATGAAATTGGATATGTTGTAGTATTTGTTGGTATACAGTTCAACATAATCGCTTGCTCCAAACTGTTGAGAGCATGGTTCATGACTCATAGATATGCTACTCTGATTGAGCTATCTCTTTGTCAAGGAAATACAGGAGTTTGTGAGTCTTCGGTTTGAAAATGGTTATGTAGATGCTCCTTCAGTCTAGAATACTCGTTTGATCATTTTCTGTAATAACTATAGTTTCTACATAGACTTTCAAATAGATTGAGTAAGAAGGTGACGGATGCATCTGAATAAGATCTGCCTAACTCTGTTGCACACAAATTCTTGTCGGAATTTGCTAAAACTACCAAACTGTGTTTGCGATGATTCTCTAAGACCATATGATGACTTTAGCAATAGACAAAACGATGCTAGACTCCCTCTAAGGAG
The DNA here is from genome assembly GCA_024138025.1 of Combretum micranthum. Taxonomy (NCBI): domain Eukaryota; kingdom Viridiplantae; phylum Streptophyta; class Magnoliopsida; order Myrtales; family Combretaceae; genus Combretum; species Combretum micranthum. The sequence goes on along the minus strand of JAMXBD010003405.1, from coordinate 118,088 downwards.
CAATGCTTGGTTGTGGCTCCATATAGCTATTTTTTTCCAAATCACCATGCAAGAAGGCATTTATAATATCTAATTGGTATGAAGTCCAATGATGAATAGCAGCTAAACAATCAAACTTATAGAGGTTGTTTTGGCTATATATGAGTTCATCCCTACAGAGGAAGACTAGCTTTTAACTTATTTACATGACCATTGGGGACAACCATAATTTTATGCGTCCAAGGATAGCTAACTATATATTTACTTGGTGAACAAAAGGCTCCCAAGTATCACTCGAACTCTGCAACCACTTTATCTAACATAGTTTGACACCAACCTTAATGAGAAAATGTTTGTTTAACTATTGAAGGAATTGATGTGGAGGATAAGGTAGAGATAAATACTGCATGGAGAGTAGATAAATTATGATAACTTAAGATATGGTACATAGGGTGGTGGCTTCGACATTGTGAGTAGTGTGGATTCCATGTTAAAGCACAATGGCTGGACCATGTGGAGTAACTGAGGAAGGTCTATAGTAGGTATTGATGGTGTTAAATGTAATAAACATGTGTTGCTTTGATCTTATCTTCTCAGGGTGATCATTGTTGATAAGAGGTTAAAAAATTTTGAGAAAAAATAAATGAAAACTCTTGTTCATATAAAAAGACGTATATGAGAAGCTTAATTTATAGGCATCTCAAACATGGTTAGGGGAGGAAGGTTTATCAATCCTTATTTATTACATGCCATCAACTACTTATTACTTATTGTATCAAGAAGCAATATTAATAAGACTGAATAAAACAAAAAACTGATACCCATACTAGACGTCTAAATTAATGATGCAACTTAGATGAATAATGATATTAGTTATACTTTCTCTCTTTCGAAGTTTAGGAATAGATTAATCATTTTTAGCATGTTAACGATTTCTATGAAGAGCTTTTTAGGTAAGGAATGTATATTGCAGCTTGATACTTCCATCTTCAATTTCACACTTGATGGAGCTTTGATCAAGTTGAGCATGTTTCATTTGATCATGTTAAAAGAGATTTTTTAACAATATTAAGAACTGATTTACTGTCTCATAGAACCTGTGTATCCTCTCATGCACTTTCAGTTCTTATAACAATCGTCAGATCTAGATTACTATGCAAATTCTTCGAGCAATTGCTCTATATTCAACCTCTACACTGTTTCTTGCCATCACTGTTTGTTCTTTTCCTCCTTCATATTACTAGATTTCCCCAAGCTTTGCAGAAAAACCTAAAGTAGATTTACCATCCATGATATCTCTAATTCAGTTAGCATCTAAGAAAGCTTCAATACTTCAACATTGAGTCTTTCTAATGAACAACAACCTTTTACCTAAAGCACCTTCTAGGTTCCTTTGAATATGAATTACACCATCCATGTGATGTTTTGCTAGGGCATGCATAGCTTAACTCATTAGACTAGTTGAATATGCAAGATTTGACTTGGTTAATGATAAGTAAGTTGGCTTACTCAGTAGCCACTTATACAGGCCTCTATCCATTGATGGTCTTTTTCAGGTGTAAGACTTCCAATTGTGAGGAATAGGAATACTCATTGGCTTCCATCCTAATTTACTCGTTCCCCTTATGACATCGAGGACATTTTTCTTTCTAATGACAATCTCCTTTGTTGCTTCTTGCAATTTACATTTCTAAGAAAATTTAAATCTCCTACCTCTTTTATTTCAAATTCTTTAATCTTCTTTTATTAGTTTGTCAATATCTGTTTTTACCCAAAAAAAAAAAATGTCAATATCCGTCTTATCATCACTTGTGATAATCATATGATTCACATGAACAATCCAGGTTGACTTTGGTTTGGTGCTCTGAATTTATGCTAATGGTGTATGTTCAGCTTTGCTCTATGTATAACCCAACCTGATCATAGTGTCATTGAATTTCTTAAACCATGTCCTAAAAGATTCATGTCCTAAAAGATTGTTTCAAGCTGTATATTGACTTATTCAATAGCTGGCTTTTAAAGTTTGTAAAAGTTTTGATATAAGATATAAGTGTAGAGAAAATGTAAAATAATTTCTTTTTGGTTTGTTCAAAAAATTTTATTTAGTCATGGATATATAATCGCAATGTACGAGTAGGGTGGAGCCCAGTATTTACAAACCTCAAAACTATAGAAAACCACTAAGCTGATTACAATCAAGCAAACAAGGAAAAGCAAGATGGAATTAGGAACTATTTATGGTAAAAACATAATTCAAGATTTGTCTTACTAGAGCATAAGAGTTGGGGAAGGATTGCCGAAGTCTAACAAAGTTGTGAGCACGCCAAATGCAATAGACGGCAGTGGATAGTACAACACATCTTCTATTGGTAGTAGGATTTTTAGGCGTAGCAATCAGACTATCCAAAGCACCTTGCCATGATAAGAAAGATGCAGGGCAATCAAGGGAGCAAGCCACGATTGTCCAAACCAATTGGGAGAAAGGGCATGAGAAGAAGAGGTGCTCATGGGTTTCACAACCAGTTGAGCAAAAGCAGCATGAAGTAGTCGTGGTCACATCTCACTTGTACAAATTTTCAAGAGTGTATAACTTCTTATTTACAGCAAGCTGCATGATGAAACCAAAATGTAAAACAATTAGAATATTAATGTGATAATTTTGTACATACAAATAAAGATATTGATATATATATATTTAGAGAGAGAGAGAGAGAGAAATAAAGTGCTTCTAATAGTTGGTGTAACTCTTCTGTAACATTGCATTAATTATACTATCTAATAAATATAATAATATTTACAATCCCTATCATATAACATTCCTCCTTAATCTAGACTGTTGGAGTATAGGTATTAATCATGCCCAGCATGCTCCACCTTATTACAAAGATAATTGACCTGAGCCCCATTTAAAGCTTCCGCAAAAAGGTCTTTGAGTTATTTTTTGGTTTTCATGTATCATGTAGGGATCAAATTTTGTTGTATTTTTTCACAAAAAAAGTAAGGTTAATTTCAATATCTTTAGTTCATTTTTGAAACATATGATTAGGTGTAATATGAAAAGCAATTTCATCATTACACCATAATTTTGCTAGCATAGGAACTTTTAGCCATATCACCTTACATGTAGATTTAGTTATGGCTAGATTTCCTCTAAGGAAAACACAATAACTAGTAATAGATTTTCTGTCTTCTTTAGATTTGACCCAATTTGAACCCGAAGAACATTCTATACGAAAATGACCATAGTTTTTATATGTTTCTTGTCTTGGAGACCCCTTAAAATAACACAAGGTTTGTTTTAAGGCAGCCTGGTGATGAACAGTTGGAGAAGGCACGAATTGACTTACAACACTAGCAGAGCATGCAATATTAGAACGGGTTATTGTGATGTAATTTAGCTTCCTAGCTAATCTTTTATATTTTTCTAGATCTTTGAATAACTCTTTATCCTTGGTAAATTGCAAATTAGGTGTCATTGGGGTAATACATGTTTTTGCCCTTAACTTTCCTATCTTAATTAACAAATCAAGTGCTTATTTTCATTAAGACAACAAAACACCTTTGTTATTCCTCATCACTTCAACTCCTATAAAATACTTCATGGACCCTAGATCTTTCGTTTGGAACTAGCGATGAAGAAAATCTTGCAAGGCTGATATTCCTCTCATATCACTTCCAGTAATAATGATATCATCCGTGGGAGCAACAAGAAAAATGATGCCAAAAGAAGAATGCTCATAAAATACTGGGTTATCAGACTTATTTTGATCATTTCAAACTTTTTAACTAACTGGTTGAATTTTCCTAACCAAGCATGAGGATTGTTTCAAACCATATAAAGATTTTTGAAGATGACAAATTTTTCTACTCTCCCCTTGAGCAACAAAACCTAGTAGTATATTTAATGAAATAGAAGATGGGAACGAATTGGAGGAAACAATCTTTATATCGTGGTAGGTGTTGTGGAGTTTTAGTGAAAAAGATATGGAAAAAAAGAGGGGAAAGGTTGAGGTTAAAGTTTTGACTTGCTTAGTGCTAAAGAGCATGTGTAGCTTTCTTCTACTTTTATGTTGTGTATGATTCAGTTGAATGAAATTATTGTTCTGTCTTTATTATTGTGGAGTAGTGATTTTTTTTTTTGTTTAATTTGTAAAAAGTTATGGATTAAATAAAGGAATAGATAAGGAATTCTTAATCCTTTTATTTTTCATGAAATGTTACTTTTAACAATACCTACAATTATAAAAGAAAATAACACTTGAGTAAAACTACTACTTTTGTCTTATTCCATCGTAAAATAAAAAAATGTGTTTTTGTGAATATTCTCCATCACTAAGGGGCTTTAAATATTTTGATGTTGATTTTCAAAATGTTCTTACCACTATGGATATTATATTTTTTGAATCTAAATCATTTAAGTGTCATTTTTAGGAGAGCATAGGAATGAAGATTCGACAAATGAGAAAAACATACTTGAAATAGGACAAATGGATCTAATTCCTTAGGTTTTTCAAATGATCCAATCCCTAACTGATATCTTCCAAATGAAGAAAACACTGGTGAGCATGAAATGAAGAAAATGTAACCAAGATATCAAACAATTAGTAGGGAGCAAAATTTTATGTCATGAGAATGTAGACGAACAAATTTGTGAGCCATGATCACTCTGATATCATTATGGCCTACTGTATATCGATACGAATCTCAATAGATAATATGTAAGATATGAGTACTAAATGCAAGGAATGAAGATGAAAGGTTTTTGTGGCACTCAAACCTAGACATAGGATGCTGAGTACATTACCTATACCTTTGCATCATGCAAGAGGAAGATCAAGTTAATTCGAATTTACTAATGGAGCAGGGATCATATCGTTATCAAAGAAAACTAGCAACCTACGGCTTATAAAGAAGGCTGACATTGAAGGGAATATCTTCATATTTGAGAGGAAATATGTCATGAATCTTCTAAAGGAAAAGTATGAGTGGATGCAAGTTAGGTGACATTAAAGGGTGCATACCTTTAGAGAAGACTTAGTATCAGCATTGGTTGGAAGACTCATTTAATCATCTCATACCTGTTCTAGTATTGCATTCTAAGTTGTGAGTCATTTCATGCACACTCCGATATCAAGATCATTTTGATGCTGTGTATAGAATACTGAGATATTTGAAGAAAACTCTGGGAAAAGGATTGCTATTTGAAAAATCTGAGTTTAGAAACATTTGAGTTTTCACTGATGCGAATTTGATTGGTTCTACAGTTTATAGGAAACGTGTATCTGGTTATTGTTCATATGTTTAGGAAAATCTTGTTTTGTGGAGGAGTAAGATATAGAATTGTTGTAGCAAGAAGTAGTGCTGAAGTTGAATTGTGTTATGGTGAATGGAGTATGTGAAATATTGTTGTTGAGTAAAATTCTTGAAGAATTGAGAATATACCTAATCATGCTTTTCAAGCTATACTGCGGCAACAAAGTTGCTATAAGTATAACTAATAATCCTGATCAACTTGGCCATAGCAAACCTATTGACATTGATAGGTTCTTCATAGAAGAAATGCTTGAAACTGAACCTATATGCATGCCTTAGTTTACTCTTCTTCTTCTTCTTTTTAATAACTTGATATGTATATATTTCCTTTGTTAATATTTGTAATCAAGCATGTAAGCTGTCCTCTTGTGCACTTGTGAGAAAAGAAATAATACCCACATTCTTCTTCTCTTTATCATTAGTGTAGGAATACTCTAGATGTCAATCCGAACTCATTCTTGTGTCAGTTGTAAATTATTTTAGCATTTGTTGGAGAAGTAAGAGGCAAGTAGTTATAACAAGATCTAGTGCAGAGCAATGGATCATAGCATTTGTGATCTTTTGTGGCTAAAAATAGTGCTAAATGATTTTGGAATAAAAGAAAAAAAACAATGCAGTTATATTGTGATAACAAGTTGGCAATTAGCATTGCTCATGATTGAATCGAACTTGAGTGAACGAAACATATAGAGTTGGATAGACATCTTATAGAGGAGAAACCCGATAGTGGATTAATACCTGCTACATATGTATCTTCCAATAATCAATTGGTAGATGTTTTCACTGAAGGATTATCGCCAGTAAGGGATCATGATTTGATCAATAAGCTGGGAGTGGTAAACTTCCACTCCCTAGCTTGAGGGGGAGTGTAGGAATATTCTAGATGTCAATTGGAACTTATTCTTTTGTGAGCTGTAAATTATTTTAGCATTTATTGTAATAGGTTTGTAGAGTTAATGATGGTAGGTAGGGTTGATGTATTTACGCTATTGGTACGTACTACTAATGTGTATAAATAGGTCATGTTATGTGCATTAAAAAATATACTGAAAAAGATATTTTGCACATTGTTTCTCCACAATTAGTTTTTATGATATAATATTATTAATCTATACTTTTACATTGCAAGTTGTAGGCTTGGTGAGAGAGGGCAGGGGACAAGAACCAGAATTGTTTAGTTGAGAGTTAGTCTGAGTGCACATCTACTCTTGGGTTGCCATAGTTGACATAATCTGTACAAGCTACCCATTATATCAATAAAATTTTCTGCTTTTGTGCTAAAAGTGAATCCTCAACATAGCAGGAAAGGTATTGTTATTGTTATATGCACCTTTCTGTTCCCAGTGGATAGTCTAATGCATTTTTTGTTTAGTGTTTTTTTATAGTCTAATCTCATTTGTGCCTTACATTGGGCTATAATTTTTTAATTATTAAAAAATTTGGAACTTATCTCCCCAAAAGGAAATTTACTGTAGTTTAATTCTTTTTGTAGTCCATATTTTTCAAAGCTGAATGTACACGATTACTTTTGATTTCAATCTGCCAGTGAAGGAACCTGATGTTTTTATGCTGTGGATTAGCATTAATTTTCAAATATTTGCAGTCAAAACATAGACAATATTGCTTTTACATTTGTCTCTATTTACTGTATTGTCAGTTATTTAGTGAATAATATATTTGCTACTTTTTATTACTCTTGAATTTGTCAGGATTCTTCTTGTCGTGTTCGGAGATTGTTCATAGACAAAACACATGAGTTGTTGAAGGAACATGCCATACCAACAAGATATGCTTGTGCCTTTGCACTGGCCTTTTCTGATTCTGACAAAGTTCTGCAAAAAGATGTATGTTTAGATGTCCTTCATCTTCATATAATTATCTTAGTGTTTAGATTTTTGTATCTACTCGCTGCTGATACTGTTCATTCAGAGTTTTAAATATATGGCAGCATTCATTAAAGACCACAGTATAGAAGTTCAAAGTTGCCAGACTTCTGCTGTGCAAGGATGTGCTATGACAAAATATCCAGTCTACATAGTTGTATTCTTACTTCACGTTCTTGCTAGTGATCCTGGGTTCCCATCAAAGGAATGTGAGGACGAGCAAATATATGCTTACTTTTGCAGGTAGCTGTGACACTAAAGCTAAGATGTCAGCAGTCATATGCTATTTGTTTCTGAATAGTAACTCTGGAAAATTTCATTTGCAGCCCTCTGTTTTATCTCATACAATCTTTACTTGATCCTAAAAACGTCAATGGCAACCTGGATCTTATTGCTGATACAGCCTCATATTTGGCCTCTATATTTCGAGCAATTATGAAAGCTGAAGATGCTGTAGATGTGCATAGAACTCCTGTATGTAATTTGATTTAATTGTTGATCTTGTAAATGCTAAATTCTGTACGGACCGTAATGACTTGCGATGCAGAAGCTACATGTTCTATCAAAAATTGGAATCTCCTTTGCAAGTTCATTAAACAGCAAGGGCATCTCATCATCAGGTGCTCCAGCAGTTGTTTTTCTTCCATCACTACTATATAAAGTAAATCCTACAAGGAAAAGTGGTGAGGCAAGTCTCTCAAGAAAACATTTTTCTACATGTTCTTTTGATACCATGCCAGTTGTTCATTTCATTGTTGCTGCAGGCTGTGGAAGCTATTGCATCATATGCTATAGAAGAAGGGTTTACGAAGAAAATAGTTGACAACTTTAAACATATCATCTCCAGGGTGTGCTTTCAGGATTTGCTCGACTAAATTACTTCACGCACATATATTTCTGCTCATTTTTAGTTGCATTTTAATATGCCTTGCTTTCTGAACCTTTTAAACAGCCAGAAGATTTGAAAAAACATGAGTTCAACAAATTCTTAAGCCAGCAGGCTGATCCATCGTTGGAGAGAACATCAATAGCACTAGAAGCGGCATTCGAAGAAAAACTTTCTGGTGGCATAGGCAAACCTGATGCTGCTGGGACCCTTGGGTCTATCGGATTGCGAAATATCCATTCAAGAACTGCCAAACAGAAAAATGGTGTATCCAAGTATGTTGTTGGAGAAGAACAGCCTCTCTCTTCAGGTGGCTCGACAGAAAACATTTCCTTGTTGACAAAATCACAAGAAAACTATTGTTCTTTGAAAGAAAATGTTGAGGCAATTAGTACTGTTACTTCTGGACCTTCTGCGTATTTGAATGACAAGTTACACAGCATATGCAGCGTAAAGGTAATGAACTTCACCTGTGATGGATCTTCATGTAACAGATTAGCCTTATAACTATATTGACTTCCATATCCTGCAGAAAAACGGTGTTGGTGATTTAGTGTGCTTGCAGAGTGAAAGCCAGCCAACTGTAAGCAATGATTCTCTTGAAGATGAGGCAAGTAAATGTATTGACAGGCCTGCATCCATGCATCAACTGTATATTTTGTTCTAAACTTGTTTCATAATAATTGAAGTTTTTCTTTATAAATCAACTGGGTAAAAATATTTTCCTTTTCATGATATATAATATGTGTATGTGTGTGCGCACGCACACATATTTGTGCAAGGCCAAAACAAAGTTTTCTTGAAGTGAAATGTGTGGTTTTTTCACAGTTTACTTTTATTTTCTTGAAAATCCACCTGTTTACTTGTTGTGGACGTTAGTCCATGACCTACTTTAGGAGTAATTGATGGCAAACTCATTGGAACATGTTGCTCTTGTTTTGATTCTAATCTTTTTTGGAAGAGTATGTTGATTAGGGTTGATGGTTTGTGAAGATATAACCCTTTGTTCTCATAAACTATTAAAAGGAATGTCAATAACCTTCAGCTTGTCCTTACGTAACGATCAACTTATAGCATGTTTCATTTTTCTCTTTTTCGTGTAAAATTGAGAATTATTTTTTCTTATTATTTATTTATTTTTTAGTAATGAAAAATATAATGGGGGTAAAATTCCTTGTACAAGCTAGAGTAAAAAAACAGCTGGCTATCCTTATCTAAAACTATGCAAAAGAAGAACAAAATTGCTTAGAGAATGTTAGAGAATGTAAATATTAGTCTTGTAAATTGTTATCGTATTTAATGAAGTAGTAGGTAGGTAGCTAGGTAGACATATCTCTCTCTATATATTTTCACATTGTATACAACCTTTGGTAACTCAATTATCTCATTACTAATGGAATTTCTTATTTGTAAGAATAACCGAGCATCCTCTCTTAACCAAGTTTGCTTCAAATTCTCATTAGTGGGTGGATCATTAGTCAAATGATTATCTTTATCAATACTTCGAAAATAAAGCCTCACTGTTTTTACTCCAATCCAAATAATTGGATCCGTCAAGTTTATGCTCCGTTATCTTTGACATTATTGGAACTATATCCGATACAACAACAAAATTCTTTGTTTCACTCATTGTCGTAAAATAGATGTTTTCAAACAACAAACTAAGAAATAAATCACGACCTAACCTCGAACCAAATTCAAATCGGGGTTCAAAAGAACAAAAATATGTCAAATTAGAGGGAGACCAAACACATCAAACCCTAACATGCCAAACCAATCAAGGTATCAAGCAAAACCTTCGTCAAAACCCTAAATTTCAAACAAAGTCCAACACCCAAACACGTAAAGAGGAAAGAAATCACAAACCTAAACCGTATGAGTCACGGCGATCCAACAACACCAACCTGATGTGCAACGCCGTCGAACGCACCCTCACACGCCGGTGAGTGAATGTACATACGTCCTCTGCGCGGCGCATGTAGCTCACGCGCGACTCTGTTGACAGCCACAATCTCCAAATCCCCTAATCGTTCGAAGCCCGTTCATCCTAGCTTGGCTGTGTCGAAAAAAGAGTAGTACGAAAAAGACGACAAAAAATTTCTCAAAGATTGCTTAGATAAATTGGAAATTTTGGAGTATATAAATTTCGAATTTTTTCAACCCGCTCTGATACCATGTTGAAGATTAATATAAAGTTATTGTATTGAGTCACCAAAGGTTGTATACAATGTGAAAATATATAGAGAGAGATACGTCTTTTATTTGGGAAAAGTGTATAATACGAAGTCTCACCATCCAATACAATTGAAGGCATACGATTAATTAAAAAACAAGCAGTAGATACTGCATCAGCCCAAAAGTGTTTAGGGACGTGTATTTGAAACAACAGAGCCCTTTTTCAAGGAGATGCCTATTCTTTTTTTTCAGCAATCCCATTTTGAGACGGTGTATATACACATGAAGTTTGGTGGATAATACCATTTTGAACCATGTAAGATTGAAAAGATTCAGATAAGTATTCTTTGGCATTATCACTTCGCAAAATGTGAATGGAGGCATTAAATTGCGTTTTCCTTGGGTATTCTCGTGTTCAAAAAGGATACAGGTGTTATTGTCCTAGCCTTGAAAAGTATCTTGTATTCATTGATGTCACTTTTCTTGAAGATACCCCATTTTCTCTCCGTCTTCTAGTAATCCAGGTCAGGGGGAGGAGGATGATGTGTTAATTTACAGGTTACATCTACTATTCCTACTACTATTCCTACTGCTAAACCTTCTCTTCAGGTTTATTCTCGCCGACCTCGTACTTCTGAGTTCGCCCCTGAAGCATGTCCTGAACCAGCTTCTTTGTCATCAGATCCAATCTCTAAGGACGATCTTCCCATTGCTCTTTGTAAAGGTAAACGTCAATGTACTTATCCTATTTCGTCATTTGTGTCCTATGAACGTTTGTCACCCTCTTCTTGTTCCGTTATAGCCTCTCTTGACTCTATCTCCATTCCCAAGACCGTTCATGAAGCTCTATCTCATTCAGGATGGTGTAATGCAATGATAGAAGAAATGAATGCTTTAGATAAGAATGATACTTGAGATTTGGTAACCTTACCTGCAGGGAAGAAGGCTATTGGTTGTAAATGGGTTTTCACCATTAAAGTAAATCCTGATGGATCGATTGATCGATTGAAGGCACGACTTGTTGCTAAAGGAAATGCTTAGACTTATGGAGTAGATTATTCTGACACTTTTTCTCCTGTTGCTAAGCTTACATCTGTCAGATTATGTATTTCCATGGTAGTAGTGCACAACTGGCCTTTCTATCAACTAGATATCAAAAATGCTTTTCTACATGAAGATTTGCAAGAGGAAGTTTATATGGAGCAACCTCCTGGATTTGTTACTTAGGGGGAGTCAGGCAAAGTTTGTCATCTTCGAAAATCGTTGTATGGCTTGAAGCAGAGTCCCCGTTTTTGGTTTGAAAAATTTAGCCATGCAACTGAGAAGTTTGGGATGCAGAAAAGCAAATTTGATCATTCAGTTTTTTACAGACGGTCTGTAGTTGGTAGTATTATCTTGGTGGTATATGTGGATGACATTGTCATACTGGTGATGATGCTATAGGGATTTCAGCTCTCAAATCCTTTCTTCACAGCTAATTTCAAACAAAGGATTTGGGAATATTGAAATATTTTTCGGGTGTTGAGGTAATGAGAAGTAAGAAAGGAATTTTTCTATCCCAAAGAAAGTATGTGCTTGACTTATTATCTGAAACAGGAAAATTGGGTGCTAAACCATGTAGTACACCAATGATTCCTAATTTACAGTTAACAAAAGAAGGTAAGTTGTTTGAAGACCCTGAAAGATATAGAAGGTTAGTTGGAAAATTAAATTATCTTACAGTGACTCGTCCAGATATTGCATATTCAGTTAGTAGGGTGAGTCAATATATGTTATCTCCAACAGTTGATTATTGGGCTGCTGTAATGCAAATTTTGTGCTATTTGAAGGGAACACTAGGGCGTGGTATTCTGTATAGCAATCATGGTCATACTAATATTGAGTGTTTTTCAGATGCTGATTGGGTAGGATCCAAGGAAGACTGGAAATCCATTTCTGGCCATTGTGTTTTTGTAGGTGGAAATTTGATTTCATGGAAGAGCAATAAGCAAAGTGTCATGTCTCGATCAAGTGCAGGATCAGAATATAGAGCTGTGGCATAGTTGGTATGTGAAGTAATGTGGGTATACCAACTCTTGAATGAAATAGGTCCTAACACTTCTCCACCTATAAAATTATGGTGTGATAACTAAGCCGCTCTTCATATTATATCAAATCCAGTAGTTCATGAGCGAACTAAACACATTAAGATCGATTTTCATTTTGTTCGTGAGAAAATCTAGCAAGGGTTAATTTCTACAGGATTTGTGAAGTCTGGAGAACAACTAGGAGATCTCTTTACAAAAGCTCTAAATGGAGTTCGAGTTAAATATCTTTCTAACAAGCTGGCAATGATTAATATCTATGCTCCAGTTTGAAGGGGAGTGTTAGAGAATGTAAATATTAGTCTTGTAAATTATTATCGTATTTAATGATGTGGTAGGTAGGTAGGTAGGTAGGTAGGTATACGTATCTCTCTTTATATATTTTCACATTGTATACAACCTTTGGTAACTCAATACAATAACTTTATATCAATCTTCAAAAGAAAAAAACTGGCCAAGAGAGGCTTTTACAAAGTGAATTGATACACCATGTCATCTTTTAGCAAACTATGTTTGTATTCACTAATCTCTTTCCTTGTTGTTGTATCTTTTATAGGAGAAGGCAAGTTATCAAGAGATAACTATTATCACGGCACTGTTTAATAAAAGGAGAGAAGGTTATGGGTGAGATATGAGACATAAAAGACATTTATTAGTTGTAACCGATGACAATTGGTGTGGATGCTAAGGTTGCTAGTGTGAGATATGAGTAAGCATTTACCATTACTTATAGTTACCTAATCAAAACCAACATAAGGAGTTGTATTAGTGGGTTTACCTATATCTGGGGTCATACGATATGTGGCATTAGAGTTAGGGAAGCTAAATGTCGTCTTAATATTTTTCAAGAGAGAGTATAGCAGTTGATTGAGGAACATCTACATAGGACTTGTTGAACCTGGTTAACAGCGAAGGGCTTATTTCAAATCTAGTAAGTTAGCCATGGGGGATATCTGAGAGTTGGAAGTATGATCAGGTTATGTAAAGCCCCTCTATGTGGAGTGACGATTGGTATTAGGTCATTTGTGTTAGTGTTGAGAAAGCATTGATTTGAAGTAGTGTAGCATTCACAATGGCTTGGAGAAGTAGATCCATGCCTCTTGGTCTCAAATGGCTTTAACTACGTCTCCACCCTTTGGCTAAAGGAATTTCCTTTTGTTGAAAGGCAGTGGGTAAGGAGCAAAGATATCATTCTTCTTATGGCATTTGAACCATTGTTCCTGATTATGGAGTTTTTCATGGACTTGTCAAAATTGAGTAAAACATGTGATTGTGTAAGTGAGGTGACAAAGGCATTGTAGTCACATGAGAGATCTTGAAAGTTGCAAGTAATAGTATTTGTGGTATTGAGTGGTCTATTGATTGAGCTAAGTTGATCAACAATAGATTTGACATCTTGGAGATAGTGTGCTTTGTAATTGTTGTTTAGTCAAATGGAAGGAGTGCTAACTAAATTGCATTTATTGAGCCATAGAGTTCTAGAGAAAATATTGTCAAATCGTCTTGCAACGAGAATGTCGCGAATGTTCAAAGAAATATCATTGGAGATTGTGACAAGGAGTGCAACACAGACCTTGTGGTTTATTCTGAGCTAATGTGTGCAATCCATAATTGGATTAGGTGGTAGTCCAAGAATGGGGATAGTTTGGTGAGGTGGGGCAGCAATGATAATTTCATATATGTCTATGGATATTGGAAATGAGGTCATTCAAGATAGCCACAATTGGTAATTATTGGTCAAAAGTTCTATGATGCCAACATTAGAAACATTGTTAGAGGATATTGTGGAGAATTTTGCAGTGGAAAAGGTGTTAGGACTAGGGGAAGTAGAATGTGGGATGGTTTTATAAATAATATTGTATTTATTAGTATTATATTTACTATGTAACGTAGTAGTTGTGGTATACCAATAGTCACAAATATACCAATAGTCGTATTTATTAGTATTATATTTACTATGTAACGTAATAGTTGTGGTATACCAATAGTCACAAGAATTTTGTATATATATCCATATTTATGTACGAACAAAAATAGATATAGAAATATACAGTTTTTCATATTTCATAAAAGTGTTGAAGAAGCCGGTGTGAGATGATGAGAGAGGGTCAACGTGGTGGAGATGGAGAAAAACAAAGACCACAAGATGATGGAGTGATGTTAGGTCAATTGAAGGTGGCCATAGCTAGCATGGTAAGGTTGGATGGAGGAGTGCGGCAGGCATGGGAGGAATGTGTTTAGATTAAATCAACTTGATTGGAAAGAGAGGTTTGGGGTTGGGTAATATTGGGTCTAGTTGGAGAGCAATGTGGGTCTAAATGTAGTGGATTGGCCATAGCTGTGTAATGAGGACAAATAGAGGAAGTGAGAGGTTGGGTATGATTGTGTGAGTGGAGACGACCAACGAGGGTCAGAGAGTATTGTTTAACCTTGTTGGCGCAACAAATCAGGTTAAATTGGGTCTTGTGTGCTTGATAACATAAGAGTTTCATTGATGGTGTTTTGTTGATAACAATAGGGTCATTGGTTTTACTAATGATGGAACTTCCCATGTTGGCTGCTGTTGGGATGGTTTCCAGAGTGGCAGCAGGGGCAGTATCTAAATCCATTAGGGTTAATTAATTTATTTTGGGTTTCAGCTCGGATATCATGTGTAAGGTTTAGTACTTGATTTAATACATGCTTGATCTAATACAATATACGAGAAATTAGAGTTTGCAACACTTGAAGAAGTGAAACTAATGATCCTCTCCTTGTGTATACAAACTAAACTAATAATACGCTAATGGGTGAATATCAAATTCTGTATCTGAGCTTTATATGATAATTCAATTTGATATTTATTTTAGTGGTTAATTTAATATCGAGTTAAACTTTTTGTAACCATTCTTACTATCTTCTTACAACTTTTGCTTTGTTCATTGAAATGGAAGAGACAGCCTATCATTATATTTTAACTACATTTTTTAATACCATTTAACACTGATTTTCATGTTAGCAAATAGAGTAAATGGTGTTAAGAAGCTAGTAAAAATAGCCACGACAAATTTAATTAGGTGTTAAACTGACCGCATAAAATTTTAGTTACTAAATTGAATTTTTATGAAAAAGTTCAAGCAACAAATTTAATATGATGGAAGGAGAGGGGGCTATGTAGTGGTAAAGCGAAGGTTATTTTGAGTTTGGTTTTGCTTTTACCTAAGACTTGACAATTTTGAGGGTTGGTGGCAGTGACAGGAAAGTTTTGAGGGTCATGGAGATAATAGTTGCTACAGGGAGTTCAAGCTTGGTCAAAACATGAGCTAAGAGAAAGGAATAGAAAAGGCAAGAATAAAAAAGAGTACTATGGAAGATGAGAATATAAAGGAAAAGTATAAAGAACGCAGGGCTAGGAAATGAGATGAGTGGAAAAGGTTAATAACGAGAATTTTAGGCTTTCACCCAAGAGAAGTGGTCTCCTGTCTCTTAATGGAGGTAGTCTAGAGATTTACATTTTAGCACAATGTTCAGAAATCCATATGCATATCATGTTCATACCGAATTTTGTGACCTAAGTTGCCTAAAGTTTTAACTAGCAACAATCTGATCATCTCCTCAATAAAGTAAGTAGATAAAGATGTACCTTTTATTTCCTATTCTGGTAACATTCTACAAAGTCCCTTATGCTGCCTAAAGAAATTGTAGGTGTCACTGCCTTGTGATGAACTCAAATCCTTCTGTATTTTAGCAACTCGTATAACTATGTATTGTTTGAAAGGCCACACAATATGTATTCTTTGCTATAGAAACTGAGCTATGTTTACACTAGGTACAACTATTACTAAGCTCCAAATTGATATGTACTGTAAAAACATGCTAAAAGCATATTTTAAGTGAAAGCAAATGAAAATAAAATTAATAGCTAGCGGACTGCCTTATCTCTCTACATAGATTAAATAGCATCTTCTGTGTAAAATTCTACTTCTGCTTTCATTTATTGTTCTTTAAATGCTGTTTTTATTTTTGCATTTTATTTTATTTATTTATTTGTTCATTTTTTTATTAATTTTCAATTATGTTTTATTTATTTAATCTGGCCAGTAATTATGTTTTATTTATTTAATCTGGCCAATAATTATGTTTTTATTAATACTGTCTATGTATACTGTTCTAAATTGCATTTTTCACTATTATTCATTTGGTTATCATCAAAGTGTGATGTCCATTGCAATTTACCAACTTTCCAGATGGCTCTGCTGGCTCAAGGGTTTGGTGGATCTCATTCACAATTAGGGTGAGTGAATAATTTCAACAGTATTTTGGCTTATGCCTGGACTTTTTATTGCTTGTTGGAAATTCAGTAGTGAAAGATGGGGAGGGCTTACCTATCTTGAGTAGACCCTCCATTAGTAGGTAGTTCTAGACTACCTATCTTTTTTTCGAAATTTAGTATTAGCTTCCCCTTATATTCACTTGCACTTCAGACCTCCTTGCCATTTAAAGAGAAATAAAGGTTATATGTTACAGGACTTGTTAACCTTTTTTCACACATGATCTACTAATTGCCATTATCCTGTTTTATTTCAACTGGAAAAAAAGAGTTTTTGTGCATCATTTCATTTTTTTATGGCAAGGGGAAAGTTGACATATGAAATTGACTAATCTAATGTACTGTTCTTTGACCAAAGGTCTTTTCCCCTTTTTCTTGAAATTTTAGAGAAACTAAAAGGGATTAAAAGAGGAAAAGTTTCCACTTATCATCCTTAATTTCCGTCATTTTCCACTTTTACTTTCAATACCCACTCTTCACATTTCCATTCATAGGTTTCCATCAATTTCATGGTTTTCAAACTCGGTAATTAATTGAGGAAATTATTTTCTTCATTTTCCACTATCATCTTCAGTTTTTGTAGTGCCATTAGTAGCTGGCCATTGTTATAGCATCTCATTGCTGTTTTTGCTTAAAGCCACTAGTATAGCACCCTTTTTAGATTACAAAAACAATAGGTAGCAAATGCAAATCTTTGTTTATAACAAATATAAAAAAAAAAAAAAAACTTTGAATAGATGTCCCTGAAAAACATCACTCAACTAATTTTTTGAACGTTACCCAGGACAAACTAGTCTTGCTCTTTTCTTATTTTCTTATCATTATTTTTTTGGTTCAAAACTAATACTTCCTAAATTTATTAGTGATTCTTGACACTCAAATTTGAATTTTGTAGTGAGCTTGGGTGCTCTGCTTCACTTAATACTAAAGATAGTAAAGAAACCATATGTACAGTTGGAGATCACACGGGAATGAGCCAAAAGCATGTTTTCGGTGAGGCGGAAGGTAAGTTGTATGAAATGCATTTCTTTGTCCATAATTAAATCTTAGCTTGTAAATCTTGTATGTTATAGTTATAGATGATATTTCCCATTCACTTATATATGACAATTACTTATTGAGCCTTAAAAACAACCAGAAGAAAGAAGAAGAAAAAGAAGGAAAGGGCAGAGCGAGAGAGAGTGAGTTTTTTTTTTTTTTTTTTTTTTTAAGATTTTTTAAATTTATGCTAGGTTTCATTTTTTTTTTATTTAATTTGAATCATGTCCTGTGAGGCAATGGGTTTTGATATCACCAGCCTACCATTAGGAATTTGACTAACCAAGGCTGAATGGTTGGAAGGAGAAGTAAGAGATGGTAGAGATTTTGTGTAGAAATACAACTGATCTAAGAGTAAACATCAGCTAAAGATAGAAGCTTTGACAATCCAAGAATCTCATATTTCAATGGCTCTAGCTCCGGTTTAAGACCTTAAAGGAGCTTAATAACTGCAAGTCGATCACGTTGTTTCTGCATCTGTCTCAAATCTGTACTAAGGGACATCACATCATTCATTTCCTTCAAACACCTATTGACTTCACCATAATATTTAGTAAAATCCTTATCTCCTTGTTACAGATGAAAGAAATTAGCTAGAACATCATACATATATCATTCAAAGCACAAAGAGACTTGAGGTAATTTCAAACTTCTTTACAAGTGCCAAAACTATTACACAGATTAAATATTAAGGTTCCATTAAATTCCATAGCAAATGATGATATTGTTGGTCAACCCAAGCCCATTCGACAAACTTATTGTTAGTCTCTTTTGGAGTGATTCTATCAATATTTTAAGACGCCCCTGGCCTTAGAAGAAAGCTTGAACCATAAGAGCCCATTGAAAATAATTACTACCATTCAATTCAGCAGACGTGAATGTCGGAGCAGAAGATGTATGCAATATAACAGCTGACTTGGAATCCATACCAAACAACTAATTCATATATTTTTTTACACATGGATATAAAAGATGTTAAAACAATGCAAATATCTTTTTCCATAGAGACGGGAACAACTAACCATTCTTTGTGATTATCACAGGCATAAGAATCATTATAACCAATCATATATCACCAAATATGGCATGAAGTTGCTGAATCGGGTTGAAACCAGTGTTAACCGATGAATGGTTCACTGAATCGGGTCAAGAAGAGCGTTAATTGGTGAATGTAGTTTTGATTTGTAAACCTAGGGTTTCAAATGAGGGCTTGATTTTGGTTTTAATGGTTGTGGTGATTAATTGGTTGTAGTGGCTGTTAGGGTTTTATAGGATGTGTGGTGTGGCTGATGTTTAGCAATGGTGGTGGTTTCTAGCGAGAATGGAGGTGGTGCTAGTGGTAGAACCTGTTAATGGGTGGTTTGTGAGCTAACCATACTCTTATACTAAGAAAATTTTGATTAGTGAAATAATGTGTTTGGGTTAATCACACCGTAACACAATAGTTTATTATATAAGGTAGTGTAAAATTACAAGACTACTCTTTAAACAAGATACTCTTAACAAATTCGAGGCTTGAAATCATAAACTAGATCATGGTGAAGAAATGTTGCCATCTCAACTTCCTCTATTAACCTTGTCCAAAATCATCTACCTCTCTTTTTACTTGCTTGCTGAGGTATTTTCCATCACTTGAGTTTTTGATACAACTTCCTTGCTGCAACTTTTATATTGATTGATTTAGCATGGGTAATTTTTATCCTTTTATACTATTCTATTGGTGGGGTTTTTGAAAAGAACATAAAAGATAATAATCTCCCGTATGTTTTATTCATCTGCCAGAGGGAACATCATGGCTCTTGCGGTTTTTAGGAGATGTCTATTCTTCCATTCTACACTACCATTTTGTTGAGTATAAGAACATGAGATTTGGTGTACAATACTATTCTCATTAAGATAATGTCTGAATTCATTTGAGAAATACTCCTTAACATTATCTATATGGATTATTTGAATGTTTTCATTGAAAGAATTCATCACAAATTTATGAAAGTTTTTGAACATATGGAAGACATTCGATTTTTCTTTCAAGAGAAACACCCAACATACCCGTGAATGATCATTAATAAATGCAACGACTCACTTATATCCATTGTAAGTCGAAATTCGGGAAGGTACCTAAATATCATTGTGTGTCAACTGGAAGGGTTTTGATGGTCTGGTTTAACATGATATGGAGATTTTGATAGTTTTGCCATGATACAACATTCATAACTTAGTTCATCCACTCTTTTATTCTTAAATAAGTTGGGTACAAACAAATTAAGTATAAAAAACTTGTTCACCATCCCTTTTCTTCTTGCAACCATCAAATCTCCATTAGCTATAGGTATTTTGCTATATCAAAGTATTGTTTGGAGTTGCACATATAGCCAAAGGCTCTTGTATCTATCACCTTTGAACCTTGTTTGGCTATAGCTTCTGAGGAGAACACAGTTATCTTACTATCATCACGATTAATTTGAGTTTGACCCAATATTTTTTGAAGGCTTGATCTAATGTCAAATTCAATTCCATGTTTGGACTTGTTGAAGGAACAACTCTTATTATTGAAGTTCTTGAAGGAGTAGCCTTTGCCACTTGAGCAATTCGATCACCTTGGTTTCCTTTTTGCCGTGGCTTAGTTTTTGCATTTTTTGGCTTGCCATGAAGCTTCCGACAAGTTTCTCTTGTATGGTTGGGCTTATGACAATAATCACACCACTATCTTTCTCTTGAAAGTGTTCCTTGACCAAAATCTCCAACTAGTAAAAGATTAAGCAGAATTTGCAGCCAACTTTGAAGCACTACTATTGGGACCATCCTGCTTTGTTACTAACATCACCCGTCTACAGCTTTCCTCACGATGCACTTTTGCAAAAGCTTCAATTGTTGGTAATGGCTATTTCCCAAGTAAATGGCATTTCAATGCATCAAAATTCAATTTGTGTAGGAAATCAAAGACCAATCTTTTTCTTGCATCTTTATACATTTTACTCCATCTTCGATGCATCTCCAATCTATCTGACTAAAAAAAAAAAAAAAATTCCATTTCCTGCCACAATTCCATCAATAAATTGAAATATTTTATCACACTCATATTACCTTGAATTGTTGTTCTAAGGCGAGATCTTATCTCAAAACATTGAGATGTATTCTCCAAATCCGAATAAATCTCTTGCATACTCTCCCATATCTCCCTTGCTATTTCACAAAATAAGTATGGTCTTCTAATTCTTGGTTCCATAGAATTTATAGGCCAAGCCAGCACAAGGGAATTCTCTGTTTCTTATACTGCAAATTCGTCTAAACCACGATTAGAAGCATTGGTAGTACCAGTAAAATAGCCCAATTTTCCTCTACCATGAATCACTAATTTCACTAACTGAAACCACTCTAAAATTTACCCAATTCAGGTTATGTTGGGTAATTTGGAGAGAATGTTGATGAAGAATTGATGGTGGTGTGGGTCTAGTGTTTTTTTGTTAAACCTTCACCAAAATATGTATGAAAACTAAGCTTAGTTCTTGGTGTGATTGATTGATTTTTTGGAGTGGAATCGTCCAATATGTTCCTACCCTAGTTAGTAAAGAAGAGAGAAACCAATCGGGCTTTGATACCATGAAAAAGAACATAAAAGATAATAATCTCCCATACTTTTTATTCATCTACCAGAGAGACAAATGTATACAAGTATAATTAATCAAAAAGAAGTATATATACAAGTATACACTCTAGTCTAAGAAAAAAAAAAAACAGCCTGGTCAAAATAAAATGAAGAAAAAATTACCTATGATAAGACAAGCAGAATCTTTCACAAAAAACTTGTCACCATAATGAAAAGAATAAAAATATAACAACAAATTAATAGCATTGACGAGGGAATAAAAATCTAAAAATCCTACAGTTTTAGATGGACATCTTGTAAAGATAAAGAAAGATTGGTCAACCAGATATATAGAAGTGAAATGCTATTTGTTTCCCAGTATCTTTAATGCTAAATTGGTTATGGTTTCATTTGAATATCCATTTGAAATGTTATAAGAGGATAGGATAGGTTAGTTGATATGGGATAAAGTTATGATACTACTTCTCATGTACCATCCCTTGTTCTGTAGTCTAAGAGTACTTTTTATTATTGTATCCAAAGAGTTGTGAAAAATCTCCACATATATTGTAATTTTAAATAGAACCGATTCTTTTGCCCATGTATGTAATGATTAAAAAATTTTCGGTACTTTTGTTTAATAGTAAACAACTACTTGTATTATTTTTAGATGAGTACAATATATAAAATAATAACATAATTAAAGGTATGTAAATTTTTTTTCACATTTTACCCTAAATTTGTTGTCTCAGCATTTCATAATTCAAATTGCATTAATGAAACCTATTACACCTAACTCGAAGAAGAAAAAGAAAAAGAAAAAGTAAAAAAAAAAAGAAAAAAAAAAGAAAGAGCCAGAACTTCTTAATTATAAGATCAACACCTTCTATGTTGCCTCCATTTATGCAATTAAGCAGAAAGGAAAGAAGCAAAAAGCTCTAACTGCAGGTTTTCACTCTTCTAAATTTCAGTGCAGTTACCAATTTCTTCTACCTGAGTTTATGCAGTATGCTAGTAACTGAACTTTCAAATTGTATGCCTTTAGGAGAGGCAACATTGTGGAAGAGGGTATGAAGGGGTTACAGTTCTTTCCCCTTCAATGTTACGTGTATAAGATATAAATCCCATCTGCCCTTATTATGCCCAGAACCTGTCCAATGACATAGGCTAAACAATTGATAGGACTAAATTGCACCTTCTTTGCGAGTCACATGTATTTGGATCCTCATGAGTCATGACGAGTATATACTTACTTTTTTGTATATGCGAAATTGCATCTTGTTTATCTGAGTTTTGCATCTTGGCAGAACTAGTGACTGTTGATGAAGGTTACCTTGGGTGAGCAGTAACTTATCGACAGTAACTAAATTCATTTGCATTCCTGTGGTAGTAGTTGTGGGTTGTGTTTAATGGATATGAGTCATCTTGGTAGCTTATTTGAACCTTGAGTCGTTTCCAACATATTCTTTCTTTTTTGTTGGATTTCATTATAATGGGCATTACTCTATACTAAAGGGAGATAGCGTAGAAATTATTAAAACCAAATTTAATTAGAGGGAAAATAGGCATAAAATTTAATAATACTAAAGTTTGTTGGGCGTACCTCTAGGATCTGGGACATATTGAAATGTATTGGGTTAATATCAAATTTGTTACCTGAACTTTATACCAAAAGTTCAGTTAAGTACCTGAACTTTCAAAGTTCAATTCTGGTATTATTTGAGCAAACTTTTCGTGGCCATTTTCTGTGCCTCACTAGACGGTGTTATCTCTGTTAGCTGATGTGGCTGTACGGACTAATCATGACATAACACGTATCATCTGATGTGATATATTATCATTTTTTAATTTATTTTTCCCATTTGACTTGGTGAATTATTATTTTCTATTTATATTTTCATTGTAATTTTTTACTTTATTATATTTAATATTATTTTATTTTTTAAAAGAAGATTATATTTGAATTCAAGTCCACCATCTTTTAACCTACCCATATAAACTCATCAAGTAAGCCCACATTCGTTCATAGGTTTTTATTTCTCAATTAGGGTTTGCTCTAATTTACTTATATACAAGTCCATCTCTTAAAATTTTTTCCATATGGGACATCTTTGTATGTAATAGAAGTGCCTAACAGCCATTAAAACTCCTTCTAAATGAGTTCCAAACCAGGGAGGATGACCTTGTTGGCTTTTCTACATCCAAAGCTGGCCATAAATGTAAGAAACACGATAGTTTGATTCCTGGGAACCACCAAGGTCATCAGGTACTGCCACTGTTAGATGCATTAACCAACAGATACGAAAATATAATAAATGGTTGTGAATCCAAACTTTATCGAGATGTAGTCCAGCTGAAAGATGGAAGGGAGAGTGTGGGTCACGAGGAAGAGAGCCAAGTCATCTTTATCTAACTTAGCCCAAAGAAATTAATCTAAACCATCAAACACATCCTCTAGCAGATAAGTGGAAAGGAAACTGATTCTTTAGTTTGATGGATTCTCACATGAGACACACGTGATCCAAATATTGACAGTCCATGACTCCATGCCAACGGGTTCTCAATTAATTACATTAATAAAATATAATAAGTGCCTTAGAACATTATCTGATCTGTCAAAAAAAAAAAAAAAAATTTCAGCTTTACAAGTAGATTTTCCCCCTTTTCGTCATATGTGAATCAATTTTTCCTCCCTCGGGTCTTGAAGGCTGCTGTTGAATATTTGTGTATTGATGGACTAGAACAAGATAATTCAGCAAGGCCATTTCCTGAGCTCAGTAGGGTGTTTTCTGGTTTTTCTCAGAAGGATTCAAATACTTGGAAGTTGAATATATTGCAGTCTTCGAAACGATATGAAGACTCTGTAAGGTCTTTGGTGGTAGGGTGTTGTTTCCTGGTTTTTCTCGGAAGGATTCAAATACTTGTAAACACGTGTTCTCGTATTTATATCTAGTTGTTTTTCTTGGGTTTAATTCTGTGAACAATTGGTCTAGAAAGATGAAGTTCGTGCTTTTGTGTTTGTATTTAGTCCCAAATCAAAAACATTTTGAGAAATAGACTTGTATATAATATAGAATTGGAGCAGACCGTAAGAGAGAAATCCATAAAGGAGTAGTGGGCTAGCTTTATATCCTAAAAGGATGGGCTTGGGCTTAATTATGAACGAAAAAATATAATAATACTAATTATTATAAAATAAAATAATTTATAATGAAAATAGAAAAATTGCTACTTTAGAAATGAAATAAAATAAAAAAATGATAATGTGCCATGTTAGATAACACGTGTCATGTTGTGATTAGTCCGTATGTTTATGTCGGCTACAAATGGTCATGAAAAGTTTGTTTAGCTACTGAAATTGAACTTGTGAAAGTTCAAGTACCTAAGTACCTAATTGAACTTTTAAGCAAAGTTTAGGCACCAAATTTGACATTACTTGTGAAACTTTTATAAAACTTAGCTCGATGATTGCATTACTTGCTTTTTATTCCATTTCATTATATAGCTTAATAACAAGTGATCTTTTAAAGAGCAAGATGTTAAATGCTATAAAACAAAAGGAATCTGCTTTACATAAAGCTTTACTTTATGCAGTCAAAAATCAATATATTTTAAATGAAAATTTAAACACGTTTAGGAAAAGGAGAGATATTGCAAACCTGACAAGTGAAAATTCATTCAAAGAACCAGTAAAAGCCAAATATTCCTTTCAGTCTGCTTGAAATTTCCTTTGTTTTTGCTTTGCTTGAATGAAGTTTACTGTCCCCTGGTTTCTGTACATAGATTTTTCCACCACCATCAACATAGACAAAGCATCTCTAAAGTCCATTTTTTGCTTAAATTAAAGCTAGATTTTGCTTGGGGGTAAAACTTCCAAATGAACTGCCGATCTAGACTAACATACTTGTCCTTGATGGAGAGGCCAGAAAGATTGACCTGCTTTTCTGTCTACAATGTGGTTATTTGAGCTGCGTCCAGTGATTGTGGTTTTGTTTTATTGGATGAAGCAATGCCTGCCCTATGCAACTGGTGTTATCTGTCGTAATTTATTTGATGGTCCATGCAAGAAAAGTTTTAGTTTGATCTGTACTATCACATTTGAATTTCTAATGCAGGATTGACAATTTAATGCGCACCCCCCACCCCCACCCCCTCGTCCCCTTCTCTCTCTTATGACCTTTGAATTTTTTCACAGGTAAGAGGAGTAGAAGGAAGAGAGCTGGTTCTGATAAGTCAGTCGTCATCACTGGCAATGAGCATATTGTAAGCCACGTATATTATATTATATTATATATATATGTATTTTTTTTCCTGCATTTTAATTTTTCTTCCCAACTAATATTTGATTGTTGATAGATTGCCTTTTGAACTTTCCCAATCTCTGGTTATTCAAAAGCACTGTGGTGTGATTGTCAGAATTGGAACTTTCACAAACTCTACTATCAACGCGATGGTCTTGAATAATCGTTTCAGTAGTGATTGCTTATGATGATTACTTGAATGCATATTATCCTCATATTTCATTGATAAGACTCTTAAAAATGATCGAGAGGTATTTGCCCTTTGGTTATGGCACATGTACATTTTGAAATAATTTTTAATTTAAGGTACTATAAAATTAAATAAAAAATAATTACTAATATGCAGTAGCAAAATCGTATTTTATAAATAAGATATGAAAATAAATATTATACATATATATATATATATCACATTTTATAATCGTGTATATAGCAATAATAAAATCCGATGTAGTAAGGGAAAAAAATAAAAAAAGGACACAGGGGAGAGGGAGGGGGTGTCACGTACAGAGAGAGATGACAACGGAGAGTGTGACAGGAGAGAGAAAGAAAAGAAAGAGAGAGAGAGGTGAGACAGGCGGAGAAAAAGAAAAAGAAAGAGAAAGAGGAGACAAAGAGATAACAGGTGAGAGAGACAGAAAAGATATATATCCTTTTTACTAATCACGATACATGTATGGTACTCAAATTTGATATAATATTTTTAAAATGTGATTTACATATAAATTTGATATGACTAAATAGTAAGCATGATTTTACGTAGTATTTTGTTAATTATTTTTAAAAAAACTGAAGCTTGCTAATTATTTTTTATACAATTCTTAGACATATTTTTCACCTGTACTTGTTTGGTCTTGTACACATACAACCCTCTTGTAATGCTCAAATAATCATCTTGATATAATTACTTTTATCATTGAATGGATGCTATATGAACTTTTGTCTTTGCTTTCTTCAGGCGACACGAACTCGGAGACGAAAGTTCTGAACATATATACTAGCAAGGAGTTTCAATTTTCAAAGTCTGGTTTCAAGGGGGTCCCTGAGGCAAATGTTTCACCTGCTGTAATTTAATTGACATCTATCCCCTTACGCAGTAAATCCCTTTATAGTATCCCGGCAAATCATATCTTGAGGGAGTGGGGGAAACATATCTATCTATCTATCTATATATATATATATAACGTACATATAATAGTCCTGTATAAGGTCGTTTACAGTCTTGTATAAAGTTTTACTGTGAGATATTACGTAAGACATTTATACACTGAATCGATTCTGGGGTAAATTCTACTTTGCACGTTTAACTCATTATTGACATTTTACATATTTGTGTTTTTTGTTTTTAATACTGTGTACTTATTTTATTTTTCATTTCACTATTAATTAATCAATAATTAATAATATTTAGATATATTTAATCAAATGAATAATTGAAAAGTTATTTAAAAGTACAAAATTATAAAGAAATAAAAAATGACCCTTTCTCTGTCTGTCCTTTGCGGCTTTTCTTCCATACACAAAAGTCTGATTTTCAAGGTTCTTTCTGATGTAAATCTTTACGTATGTCTTTCATGGATTCGTAAATGAACTTATAGTCTTTTAATTTTTTTTAATAGAACTAAATTATAATATAATAATACGTACATAGAAATGGAATGGGATTTTAATAAAAATATTGTTTATTGACGTTTGTTTTAATGATGGTCTTTTTATGAAAATAATCGACTCTAACACTAGTGATTACATTTTGAAGAAAAATCTAAGAGCAAGTACTACATGTTTGGAGAGACGGTCCGCAATTTCTTCAAAATTTTAGAGTGATGTCATTATGGGTTTCCGCTGGGTAAATCGTCGGGCTTTGAGTGCAAGTAATGGCTTTTTTGAAAATAATTATGAAAATATGGCATTAGAAAATTATTTTTACTATTAGGTTCAAAAGGTACATATAGTATATATGCCTTTGACTATATATATATATATATTTATTATTATGGGGGTGTATGTGCCGAATATGCCTTCTTAGATGAGTCACTTAAATACATTCCAATATCCAAATTTATATGGTTTGTTTGGATAGTTTGTTTTTCATCTGTATTTTTATCTTCTTTTAAAGTGATATATATAAATATATTTGAGTTATATTTATATTTTATCTATTTGAATTTTTAATAAAAACTGCAGACTTTTTTTATATGTATCTAATTCTTTGTAAATAATTTGTTAGAAAAAAGTTTGAAAATAGTGTTTATATCTGTAATATGTCAACAAACAAATAAACCCTAATCGAGTACTTTTGCAGCTCTATTTCATCTTTGTATCTAGCTAAGACATTCCTCCACTAACAATTTTTCACTCCATTCAACAATTACTCGGTGAAACAACAGTTAATTTTAATAAAAAAAATACAATAACATTAAAAACAATTAGTCTAGGACAATAACAATATGTACTATTTATTCTCCTTTTTTTTTTTTTTCTCTCCTCTTGAAGATAGCACGACCAAAGTGGGCTAAGGTTGAAGACTTCTGCCTTAGCTACTCTTCATGCGCTTCATGTTCTATATTATTACCTTATTTTTCCTATTCAGCTGAATGAATAAAGTCACACGAGGCTACTAGACTATACCGATATGTCTAATGAAGCTAAGTTACCTCCTTTCCCATATCAACACCATGTCTCGCATGTTGCTGCTCTTTATGAGATGCTGGAGGTATCTATATTTGACCAATGATATAGCCAAGGTCCGGTGTGTAATACGAATCATATATAACCCTTGAACTGCCATCAATATCACCTAGTTAATTGCTAGTGGAAGGGAACATATCGTAATATGGCTTTGATCCCATGCCCTGGAAGAATTCACTAGCATAGCTCATGTCATAGGGCGGTATGGTATGGTTAGGCACGTGAGAGACTCTAGCAAAGAAGGTCCCACCTCTTCGGGAATGGAAGAGGTGGAATGTCGACCACGATGGAGTCTTCATAGTCGCTATGCAGGGCGTCATGTAACTTCCTACTCCCAGTCGCTATATGATGCATTGGAGGCTTAGCTTCATCATCACCACCTTCTTACTCATCATCCTCATTAGCGGAACCACACTAAACATGGAGGAAAAGCCTTG
Source organism: Combretum micranthum (assembly GCA_024138025.1). Taxonomy (NCBI): domain Eukaryota; kingdom Viridiplantae; phylum Streptophyta; class Magnoliopsida; order Myrtales; family Combretaceae; genus Combretum; species Combretum micranthum. The sequence goes on along the minus strand of JAMXBD010003405.1, from coordinate 89,409 downwards.
GCACTCCATGTTGGTCTTGATATCGCATTGCTTTCTAGATAATGTGAACCATGCGAGATGCTCCTTCAGCTTGAGTTATCTTCTCGAAGTTTTGCACCTATTGAAAAAAGGGATATCACATTAAATTTATGCAAAAGGCCACAAGTTGATTCTATAAGTGAACTAGAACAACTATACTTACCATACAATCGAATAAAGCTGCAAATCGACCTATGTATTGTCGCGTGATGCATTGATACCAGCCTAGGTAATCTAGATGTACACCTCTACCCATCTCAATAGGGACTACACGATTTGCCTAGTCATTCAATAATTGGATGTAGCCTTCATGCAATTTTGTCCAGTTCGCATCAAATGTGCCACACAAGTTAATGGCATGAAGCTAGACATCAGTGTTGGTGATAAGTGTTTTAAGACCCTCATTATTTGTGCATTATTGAACATATTTTATATGTTATTTGAGTAAGTCATTAAAGGAAAGAACTTTTATTGGGTTAATTACTTGTTTCAGGGATGATTATGGAATAATGAAGCTTTTTAAGAGATTCATCATGAAAGAAACCAAGTTACTGAAGGATTATGGAGCCTAGATGAAGTTAGTGGTCATACACTAGTAATTATACACTACTAGTGTAGATTTGGAGGATAAACTTGAAGAAAAATCAGCTTTTTCAATGTACACGACCCAGGCTACACGGGTAGTGTAGGATGAGTAGTGTACACATGACAACAAAGGAAAATGCGCTGGAATTAAGTTGTACACGCCCCGAGCTACACGAGTCGTGTAGGGTACCCGTGTATATGCAATTTTGTATAAATACAGCCTTCTTTCATTGTTTGAGAAGAGAGAGTCAGACATCATTTTCTAACCCTAAGTTCGTCTTTGGAGAGCTTTTCAAGGAGAATTGACGGCACAACCATCCGGAATCACAACAATTGTTTCAAGGGGGTTTTTGTTATTATGATTCATTTAAACTCTTCTAGATCTATTGTTCTTATAGTTTATCATATGGAAGAGTAGATTTGTATGCCCTAGGTTTTGTGAAACCCTAACTCATGTTCTGAATTGTTATCAATTGATGAAAAGTTTTGATCTTGAATTCATTCATGTGATTTAATTGTCTTGTAATAATTTTCTGGCCAGGATTATTGCTTGTTTGATTCTTATTAGTTAGAAAGAGATTTCAACTAATAGGATAGATCTTACATGAATGATAAATTTGCATGTTTCACCTAGACATAGGGAGGCTTCGAATTTCTGCTATAAAGATTAAATCTTTATTTAGGGTTTGTGAGTTTTATGCAATTTTACATTGGCGTGAGTGAAGGAAGAGATTCCCATTTTCTCATGTAAAATTAGGAATCAATTGACTTGAAGAGAGTAATTGGTTTAATTTAGAAACCCTGCAGTTCAAGATTTGATTTTTCATCAGTTAATTTTATCATAAGTATTAAGGGTTAGGGTGGATCAAAACTAGGGGCATTGTTGTGAATTGAATTAAATTAAGGAAAGCTCTCATATTCTATAATTAGGGTTTGTCAATTATTAGCATAATTAGTCATTAGGGTTAATACAATCTTTTGATAATTTAGACTAGATAGTAGTGAAAGGGTATTACTAGTAATTGCCCATAGATCCTTAGGACGACATCCGAGTTAATTTATATACTACAAGATAGGTGCGCTGCCTTGTGTGGATTTGAATTAATTGGATTATAAATTTTATACTTGGTGATCATACACACATCAAAAGTTTTGGCGCCGTTGCCGGGGATCTAGCAATATTAGGAAAGCCTTATTAGCTGCTAATTTAGTCATTTTTTTATTTTTCTCTTCCTCTTTGTGGTAAATTTTAGACTTGGTTTGAATCTGTGGTAAATTTTCCTCTTTGTGCTTAACCTGACAAGGCATTATAATGGACTCTAGTTGGTGGAATCATAAAGATCAATATTGTAATGTCCTTTATAATCCTCAAAATGAACCTGGAATTAAAACAAATATTGTGTGCTGGTATTGTGGTGAGACAGTATATTATTGTTTATGTGCTAATCCCTGTTTTTATGATGCTCCTGCATGCATTCAATTACCTCCATTGTTTTGTAATGAAGAAATTGTTGATGAGAACTCAGAAACCTTAGCTCATGAAAATTCTGTTTTAGATACATCATCATCACAACCGCTTTTCAATGAATTAGATACTTTGCATGATTCTGACCATGTTGAGTGTGATAAGATGATGGAGAATGTTTGTGAATTTGATTTTGAAACAAAAATTTTTGAAAATTCTAATGAGCAAAGTGAAGTTATGGAGAAGGGTTCATTTGAGTTGATAAATGAGAAAATTCATGTTACCACAGAAGAAATGGAGGATGGAGAGGTCGAGCTGAAACAAGAAAATGTAGAAATCGTCTGTTCTACATTTGATGAAAAATCTGAAAGTGTGGAAGATGATGAGCCTATTGGATATATCATTGATTTTGAGATAGAACCAATTTTCCAATATCCCTTTGCCCATGAAAAATTTTGAAATTTTTGCTGAATCTTGTTGTGCTTAAAAAGAAAACCAGGATGAGAAGCAAATTTCTGCTAATTTTGGTAAAAACTTGTGTCTGGGACACATTTGTTTGGGATCCTGGTGGATAAGAGTGTCATTTTTTGTTAATAAGTCGAGCCAACGACGTTAAACAACAGCGCTTCTTGGGAGGCAACCCATGTCTGACTTTGATAGGTAAGTTTTTCTTTTTCTAATTTTTTCTATCCTAACATCCCGATTTTGCAGATTGTTGAGCCATAGTCGAATGAGATACTTGAGTTTTCATGCTAAGTGTGGGGAAAATCATAACCAAGGAAGGTAAAGAGGAGGATTTCAAACGCTAAGTGTTCTAGGTAAGTATTCTATCATATGTATTATTTTAAACCTTTGACACTTAGGATCATTCAAAAAAAAAAAAAAAAAAATTTTGACTCCCAGTGTACACTACCATAGTACACGACCAGTGTACTAGAGTAGTGTAGGAATTCTAGCTACTGTACCTTCATGAGTCATAGTACACGACCAGTGTACTAGACTAGTGTATGAATTCTAGCTACTGTGCTTTCACGAATCATTCTACACTACTCGTGTATTAGGGTAGTGTACGTTTGCATAGCTACTGTAAAGTCATGAGTCAATGTACACGACTCGTGTACACTGCCGTGTTTAAAATCAAGCAAGCTGTGGAGTCATGAGTCGTTCTACACGACTCATGTAGGAGGCAGTGTACAAAAATGAGCAACCTGAGGAGTCACGAGTCGCTCTACACGACTCGTGTAGGAGGGCGTGTATGTTCACTTTGCTGCCGAGGAGTCACGAGTCAAGCTACACTGCCGTGTAGCACGGGTCGTGTACACCTCCATTCCTTGCATTTCGCGCACGCAGGTATTAATTTCTCATTCCATTGCATTTCCCACTCCTACACGACACAACACTACACTCCTCTCACTCCATTACACAATCACTCCATTACACAACCACACCATTACACATCAAGGACTCACGATCGGGATCACCATCATCAACGAAGGTATGATTTAACTTCTTCCTATTCCTCATTGCATGTTCTTTATTAGTTCATCTATGCGAAAGTTGTGGAGTTTTCGAGATTTGCGAAGTTGCGACAAATATGGGTGAAGCATGATTTTGTTGTTGGTGGATGCGTGTTGTTGATGATCATCTTTGAAATGCTAGTTATGTTTTCCTTTGCTCTAATCATGCATGGTTTTCACGCACAAATTGCATTTCTAGGGTTCATGTGAGATTTTTAATTGGAAGGAAAAATTGGGGCTTTTGTGTTTTTAGTGCAATTACATCATTCTAATATACAATGCACATGTTAAATTGGAGAAATTCTTGCTAGGTCATCCTAATCGCAATTCTAGGGTTTGTTTTGTGCGAAAATTGGGATTTGAAGGAAAATTGGTTGAAATTTTGGTAATTGAAGTTGGCTTATTGTTTTAGTGACAACCATGATTTTCAACACGAGTTCTTACACGAGTGATTTTCCCGCGTTCGTGTTGATTTTAAAATTTTACAATTTTTTTGGTTGTACACTACCCCTACACTAGTCGTGTACAATGACTAGTGTACACACAGCTTCAATGCAACTTTCGCACACTTGTTCCGCTTTGCTCCTTGTTCTTAATATTGCTTCTCATGATCTATATGACTTCTTGTGCAACAATTTTGAGTTTTGTATCTCTTTTTATACTAAAATTTGTTCTCTCATTTGTATGTAGGATGGCAAGAACAAAAGAAGTAAGTAAGAAGTCTAAATCCTCTCAATCTACTTCAACACCACCTTCAAAGAAAAGAAAAGTCTCACAAGCTAAAAAGGCTAGTCCACTATTGTCTGATCAACTATGGAGCAAGGCTAGGAAAACTAGATGGACAAGAAGCCTTTTGGAGCTCACAAGTATGTAAATTGGCATGCTTGATGAATATGGTAAGGAGCAACGGATTCGTGAGCTCTTGTCTTTGGGACCATGGGAAACTGTTTGCTATTAGGACTCCTGCTTATAGGAGTATCACTTTGGAGGTGCTTACAACTTTAAGACATGAGGAGGAGGATGAAGGTCCATCGATGAAGATATGTTGTCATTTCAAGCTTTTGGGAAAGTGTACAAGATTACTTTAGCTCAGTTCTGTCAGTATATGGGTTTGTACACTCAAGAGGAAATTACATCATCTGAGTTTCATTCTTTACCAGTGGGTCTACCCCGAACAGTGGAGCCCAAGATTACTGGCAGGAGTTGTGTGATTGCGCTATTCGGTATAAGCCATCTAGATCTAAAGCGTCTGCCATGGTAAGTGATGATTACAAGATTATTCACCACCTTTTATCTCATACGATTGGTGCCAGAAAAAGTAGTAATGGAGTGGTGAATAACTTTGAGCTGAGCTATTTATATAGCATTGATAAGAGACGCAAGATCAATGTTGGGATTGAATTGGCACTTTTTCATTCGCCAAGCTACTGACACCCGACGAAGGGAATTTTTTGTGGAGGTTATATCACTAAGCTGCTCATGGGGATGGAGATTTGGAAGGACCCGTCACCTACTGATGTTAAGGTTGATATTAAACCTGTTCTGGATGGGCCCTTCAGACATTGGGGACTTAAGAAGATACATATGGGGCAGAGTTCTTCTAGAGAATATACTACACCTCCTCGACCTACCACGAGCGATCCAGCTGGCTCTCTTAGGGGATCATCTGGTGGGTCTGATATGCTGTTGTCCAGACAAGAGTTCGAGGGAGAGACGGCATGAGAAAGAAAGATTAAAGAATAAGAAATTTAGGAAAGCCGTTTGGAGTTTTCTCCAAACACTTGCTGGGTGTTTCTCCCCACCACCTAGGAATCTCCCGACTTATGAGTCCTCACCTGAGAGGATTATTTCTGAGGAAACTCCACAACCTAGGGTGTATCAAAGGAAAGGAAAAGCTCCAATTGTTGCTGAGCAATTAACTTCTGAAGAAGAAGCGGTTGCTACTTCATAATGAGGAGGAAACTGATGATAATGAGGAGGATATCAATGAAGAAGAGGATGAGAATGAGGATGATGATGAAGATGATGACGATGATGATGATGAGGATGACGAAGATGATGCAGATGATGATGAGGAGGGGGATAAGTGATGTACCCTCGCTGGATTTGATTTGATTTGATATATCCATTTGTTTTCTTTTAGACTTTCTATCTGATGGTCTGTTCTTATTGAGATCCCCTTGTGGGAAGACTCTTTTGCTGCTGGTTTATAATGTTGATGATGGATGTTTAGGATAGGTTAACTTTTTCTTTTTGTTTTGATTTTTTTTTAGGTCAAGCTGGCTCAATTTTGTTTAGGGTTCACGAACCTTTACTACTGATGGTGCTGCAGTCAGCTATTATCCCTGGCAACTGCTTTCATATGGGGAAGTTCTTATCTTTATTCCTTTATTTCTTCTTTTCCTACTTTGCATTGCATTGTGAGACATTGGGGACACTGTCTCAATTAAGTGTGGGGAAGGGGTATTCTGAAAGGAATATATTTGGGTCTTGATAGAAATTTGATGGGTCTTGATAGAAATTTGATTGATTGATCATATTATATTGTTGATGAATTTGAATTATTGAACCCAAGTTTTTAAATCAAAATTCCCCCACTTACAAGTTTGCAAATGTGCTTGGCAGTTGAATATGAATTAAGTTAAGATAAATCTTGAAAATATACTCTTTAAAATTATTTGAATTAGCATTCAATTTAAAGTAAAAGCGACTTACATAGTACCTTACTCACCTATTTTGTAGTTGGTATACTTGGTTAAAATTTTTGGATAAAATCTAGGTGGGGTAATCTTACTTGCTATTTAACAATGGAATTTAGAGTTTAGAAGTGGTTGAAGTCCTTAGTTGAAAGTTAAACGGTTATGTTTTTAAGCTTGTTGATTTGTATATTTTCTTTTCAAAAATTTTGAGAGCCCTCTTAATATTTTGTGAAAGAGCATATGATGTTTATCACATGGTGATCCTTTATTAATAACTTCTTTGAATTGAAAAAAAAAAAAAAAAGAAAAGAAGAGAGGAACACAATCTTTACTCCAATGACTCAAGCAATTGAGTTATGAGTATTCTGAACTTGAATGTTAGAGTGAGGGAGAGTTCGATGGGGTCCCTTTAAAACCTGGTTACTTGGGTGATGAGCCCGGGATATACCAACTCAATGAACTCACTATAACGAGAAGGGAGGAAATGAAAAAGTTCATTATATGAGCTTTGAACAAATAATAAGAGCTGAAAAGATACGGGCTACACCCCGTCCAAAGGAAATTCCTTTGAAGGCTATAAAAAAAAAAAAAAAAGAGAGAAATTCAAAGAGATTTAAAATGAAGGAGAAAATCCAAGGGAAAAACAGATGCAATTACTTTCATTTTATATTATTGTGCTTAGAGAAGTGGGTGAAAAGTTTATATACTTGTTAACAGGTGGTGAAGTATAACTGGGTCTCTTTTGCTATTGTTTGACTTTGTAATTACTTTATAACTTTGGAATCTACTTTTAAATGGTGAGGGTAAAGTTTGACTTACCTGGATTAATCTTAAAATTTTGATTTTAGTATGCTAATTACATTTATACGGTAGGTTTGAGCAATAGGTACAAAGTGAGTCGCTATGGTCTAAAAGAATGATGAATGTAAATGAACTCGAATTTATGAAGAATTCATGGTATATTTGATGATGGATTTTCTTTGTTGTTTACTTGAGGACAAGCAAACGATTAAGTGTGGGGAAGTTTGATAAGTGTTTTAAGACCCTCATTATTTGTGCATTATTGAACATATTTTATATGTTATTTGAGTAAGTCATTAAAGGAAAGAACTTTTATTGGGTTAATTACTTGTTTCAGGGATGATTATGGAATAATGAAGCTTTTTAAGAGATTCATCATGAAAGAAACCAAGTTACTGAAGGATTATGGAGCCTAGATGAAGTTACTGGTCATACACTAGTAATTATACACTACTAGTGTAGATTTGGAGGATAAACTTGAAGAAAAATCAGCTTTTTCAATGTACACGACCCAGGCTACACGGGTAGTGTAGGATGAGTAGTGTACACATGACAACAAAGGAAAATGCGCTGGAATTAAGTTGTACACGCCCCGAGCTACACGAGTCGTGTAGGGTACCCGTGTATATGCAATTTTGTATAAATACAGCCTTCTTTCATTGTTTGAGAAGAGAGAGATCAGAATCATTTTCTAACCCTAAGTTCGTCTTTTGGAGAGCTTTTCAAGGAGAATTGACGGCACAACCATCCGGAATCACAACAATTGTTTCAAGGGGTTTTTGTTATTATGATTCATTTAAACTCTTCTAGATCTATTGTTCTTATAGTTTATCATATGGAAGAGTAGATTTGTATGCCCTAGGTTTTGTGAAACCCTAACTCATGTTCTGAATTGTTATCAATTGATGAAAGTTTTGATCTTGAATTCATTCATGTGATTTAATTGTCTTGTAATAATTTTCTGGCCAGGATTATTGCTTGTTTGATTCTTATTAGTTAGAAAGAGATTTCAACTAATAGGATAGATCTTACATGAATGATAAATTTGCATGTTTCACCTAGACATAGGGAGGCTTCGAATTTCTGCTATAAAGATTAAATCTTTATTTAGGGTTTGTGAGTTTTATGCAATTTTACATTGGCGTGAGTGAAGGAAGAGATTCCCATTTTCTCATGTAAAATTAGGAATCAATTGACTTGAAGAGAGTAATTGGTTTAATTTAGAAACCCTGCAGTTCAAGATTTGATTTTTCATCAGTTAATTTTATCATAAGTATTAAGGGTTAGGGTGGATCAAAACTAGGGGCATTGTTGTGAATTGAATTAAATTAAGGAAAGCTCTCATATTCTATAATTAGGGTTTGTCAATTATTAGCATAATTAGTCATTAGGGTTAATACAATCTTTTGATAATTTAGACTAGATAGTAGTGAAAGGGTATTACTAGTAATTGCCCATAGATCCTTAGGACGACATCCGAGTTAATTTATATACTACAAGATAGGTGCGCTGCCTTGTGTGGATTTGAATTAATTGGATTATAAATTTTATACTTGGTGATCTTACACACATCAGTTGGCTATTTGTAGGATGCCTTGGCAGCCACCAAACTATCCAAACACTCGATTTGGGAGGTGCCACTCGATAATTTAGAAGCAAATATGAGGCAACGCTACTTGTCATATGTATTGGCTGGCTTGCATGGCAAAAAGGAGGAATTCTTTCTAGTAAATCATCATGATATGGCTCCCACTCTATCTGTAATCATATTAAACAAAACATGGGGCCCTATTAAATAGAAAAGTAGTGAAGAAATGAAGTAATGAAAACAATGTTACCTCATCTACTACTTGCCTATCAAGTTGTCACGGTAGGATGACATAACATGCATGGAATGACACCAACATTGAAATATGGAATTTCATCCCTTATTGCGGTCATTTGACATGAACCAACACCACTTTGTATACTTATAGAACTAGTTGTTTGTTTTGCAGGCAATTCAGTAAAACTACTTTCAATTGATTAACCACCCTCTTTACCCACATCATCATCCTCATTGCCACTCTGTTCATCTTCAATGGATCCCCATTTGACAACATAATAAACACCATCCCGGTTTCCATCATCAAAACCTAAGGTTAAGTACAGGCATAACCTCTTCATGTATTCTATTTTCCAGCTATGACAATGTCTGATTCATTGGCGTTAGCAGGTATTCCTTAACTGGGATTAAGGAGTAGGACATTGGTGGGTGGAACATAAGCAGTTGGACATGGATGAACCGAGTAGACATACCCAACAAGTAACTCCTCATGAGCTTGGATGCGTAGATTGGCCCCAACTTATGCATTGGTAAATGGGTGCACTTGAAAATCCAAACAAGTTTGTGACGTCAGATTCACATGTGATGCATTTGACTGGTCAGATATTTGCACAAAGAGCTTGTATCAGGCCAGCACCTAACTCCTTCGCATGTACCAATAGATCCTCCACACTCTCAACCTTACCAATTTGTATAAGAACATAGACAAGACCACTTAGTATGTAGTAAGGGTGCCTATGTATTATGTCAATGCCTCCAATACTTGGACCCACGCCTATACTTGCACATATCTTACTAACAAACTTTTTAAAATTGATGTCCATCCTCATCCAAACTTTCCTTAATGGAGGCCTATTGTATTCTAGCCCATGTGAACCATTCATAATGTTTCCATGTGCATATACCATGAAGCGAACAAAATCAGTCATTGAAAACCTAAGGATTCAACGCTTGCAATTAAATAACAGTAAGAACTAGAAAACATTAAATGAATGTGGTACACTAGTTACATTTTTTCTTATACATTCTCAAGCGCTTCTTAATATTTCCCCACACATTATCACACCACCGTACACTTTTCAACACTTTCTACTTGATATTTCACCGAAAACTTGATATGCATTAACTAAATAACTACTATTGAATCTTCACATGCATCTAAGCATACTACTATAATTAGTACTATCTAACACATTAACGAGGGAGACTACCAACAAAAGTCGCAAAATTTGACTAATCTGTTTTGAATGAAAATCTTAAGGTTTTAACTATCATTTTGACCACAATGACACAAATGTAAAGTTAAATAAAATAATAGCAAAGGGGAAAGTAATGTTTACCTTCACGATAGAAGATCCAAAGCTAGGAAGTGAAAGGATTGGTTATGCCACGCCTTTGGAGTGGTATTTGGGAGAGAAAAGTGTGTTTGTATTTGTGATGCAAATCAAGAGAGTAAAGTCGATTGAAATATTTCAATATATATATTTAATGAGAGGTCACATGTGCCTAAAAAAAAAAATCCAATCAAAGGCGCATGCTTATATTTGGAATAATTTTTTCTTGTGCCATATTTCCGTAATTATTTTAAAAAAAGCCATTGTTCTCGTACAAAGGCCATAAATCATGCCAATACCGATCTTTAAAAAAAATTACCTAAATACAACTAAAATGAAATTAATTGCAAAAGTACCAATACTGAATTGCATGTTAGTCATGCAACATAGATATTTACAAAATAAGCACATCTTGATTTAACTAAAAGTCATATAATGTTGAATCGCATCTTTAAAGAGTGATTTACTATTGTTTAAAGCGAATCACATTTATAAAGTGCGATTCACTAACATTTGTATATGAATTGCACTTACAGTTGACTTCATATTTGCATGCGAATTGCCGCTATAAGATGCAATTCATGTGTTAATATGTAAAAATCCAGTTGAAAAAGCAATTACATTGATATTTTGATAATTAGTTTTATATAATTAATATTTATATAACTTTTCTTTGTGGGGTCGGTATTAATACAATTTCTTTTGGTTTTCCACCACCTTAATGGTTCTAAATTACTTGAAGAAGCTGCGGTTTGAATGTCGTCTTTTAGAAAAGAGTGGGGGCAAGCAAAGAGCTTTATGAGTATATGATAAAAATCAAAAAGCATTTGGCTTAAAATGAAAAACGCCCATAGACAAATCCATTAAAAAAAAAAGGGTATTAGTATTTAAAGACATAATAGTAGCTGCAAGTAGTTTATAAAAATAAGGATTAATGTTGTGAATGTTATTTGAAGTTTTGTCAAATATGAAACTAGGAATTTAAATTTTAAAATTGATCAATTTAATATATAATTTTAAAATTGATTAAATTAATACATAAAAGAACTTTTCATTCACACTAATAGTACTTTTATGATATTGGTTAGTATACACAATAAATTTTTTTAGGTACTAAATTGATCAATTTATTCAAGTACTTAATTGCATATTTTACTAAAATTTATATATCATTTGCAACATTTACCCTAAAAGTAAACTATCACCCATATCTTATAAATACTATAATTTATTAAAAATCTATCGGTATATATCTACTACATAAAAAAAGAAATTTAGTACTACATATTTGTGTATGAGTGGAGCATTTCCATGTTAGTCCTTTAATCCCAAAGCAAGAGTGGTATATTTCATGCTCTCTTGTATAACTTATTGAATGAATCATTCACTTCATCATACGGAATGAGGAGAAAATTGGATTAAAATTCAATCGAAATATAATAGAGTTGTAATAATTATTATAATGCTCACTTGATATAAAAAATAAAACAAATACTTATTAGTAATAAAAGTTAAATATTTATAATACCATTTATTTTTATTACAAATAGATGCTAATTGTATAGGTAATATTTTCAAAAGTAGGATACTTTTAGAAAAATTTGAAAAAAAAAAAATGACTATTCATATATATGAGGTCATGAATTACTAGCCATTATTTTACATAATAATAATTTATTATAAATTATCTTTCCACTCAATTAAATACTATAATAGCAGTACTATGTATAATGGAGAGGGAATGAATAGCTATTCCCTTCGAGTCAATGGGTTGTAAATGTGTTGGATAATGCAACAAGTTAGTTGTTTTAGGGAATATGTTAAAGACTAAATTTTTGCTCTAAAATATTCAATAGAAATTATTTCTTGTTTGAAATTCATAATAAAATTAATTATTTAAATAAATTCTAATTAAAATTAATTACTAAAATACAATATAAAAATCACATGCATAAAACGAATTATATGAATAGTATACATATGTTATGTTAAAAAAAATATTAAAAAAAATCTAAAAGTTAGGCAACAAAAAAAGGATAGAAGAAAGAGAAGTGGAAGCGATGCTGCATGGTTTTATTACTTAGGAGTAATTATAGGGTGTTAGATGTGGATAATAAATTGAATTCAACCTAATTATGGTGGTTTTTGTGTAGAGGCAAAGGAGAAATTGAAGATGCATCATAGTTTGATTAACCCAAAGTGATTATAGGTGTTTTTTGTGTGCACGCAAAGGAGAAGTCAACGAGATGCAGCGCTACATCACAAGCATAAGGCGTAATATACAATAGAAACTTTATACTATAAATTATATAGTGATTCATATATGCGATTTGCTTAAAAATAACTGATATCTTGTCTACATTATAGGATTTTTTTTAATGGATTTTGATATTTATTTTCATATGACCTATAATTTCCTTTTTTTTTTTATTTTATGTATTGTAAACATGTTGTTCACCCATTTTCAATATCATGCTTAAATTTTACATTTAATGTTACAGGGAAAAAAAGATATATTAAATAGACCGTGGAATTATCTTCCAGGCCAAAAAAAGAAAAAAGATATTTGATTACTAATTAAATAAAATTAATCATTTTTAAAATAAATATAATCCCTATCATGGCATATATAATATTTCATGATTTTATTAATATATACTTTAGTTTTGTGAAACCTGAACCTTGGCTGATTTGATCCTGTTCAATTGGAACCAACCACAAGAATTTGATCAAATTAAACAAGTATTATAAATTACATGAGTAAATATATTATTTTTAATAAATACTTAGAGTTTATTTTTAACTTCTACTCAATTGCTATTATAACTTTTTTTCCATTTCCATAAATTAAAATACGAATTATTTTATTTATTATTGACTCTGGTTCAACCCTAGTTGATCCCGGTTTGACTCCTTGATTTCCGACCCTCAGCCCCTAACATGTTTGAGTTAAACCCTTGAGCCTAGATCGACAACATTGGTATATACACTTCACATTTATAAATATAGCATGTGTGAAACAACCTAAGTAAATTAAAATAATAATAAAAACTGGAGTAAAGAAATCATTCTAACGTGTCTTAACTATTACATATCTATACTCACTTCTTTTAGAAAATCATAATGTCGTTTCTTCTTTTTTTTTTTTTTTTTTTTTTTTTTTTTTTTTTTACGGTTGCTCTTCCTTCTCCTAAAACCCTTCTATTCCAATGACTTCACCTTAAAGAATGTATGTAAGGATATTATTTCTTTAAGTCTATGACTCTTATGAAAAGTAAGCCCTAAACTTTAGTGATTTACCCTTATAGATATCTTTTAAGGATTAGTGTTTGGGAAACAATAAGTAGTTTAGTGCTTTACCCTATATTCTTTTAGGGATTAGTGTCTAGAAAACAGTAATTTTACAAGATTTCCAGTTACAAATATTAGGTTCATATTTTCTTGGAAGAAATCAATGCAAAGAAAAGTAAGTAATTACAATTTTGCAATTATTTTTCTGCTTTAATGTGTGTAGATGATGAGTGGGGATGGGCATCATGTATTTAAGGATGTATAGACGGAGATTTGGAGATAATTTTAACACTTAAAGTGGATGTATAGTGATTTGGATTTGAAATATGTAGATAAGCTATTGTTTGGATGATCACTAGTTGATCACAATCCCTATCTAAACCTGCGAAACATTAACTTAATGGTTTTGTTTTGAACATGAGTTAAACACAACCCATGTTCCAACCTGTGCTATATCATATAACATTTATGTTTTGAACAAGAGTTCAATATGGATCATATTCTAACTTGTGCTACCTTTTTGGGGATAATATAGTGGATACTACTTAAACTTTTAAAAAATATTATTCAATTTACTACCTGGATTTATAAATTGCTAAATTTGGTACCTATTTGAAACTTTTTGGGCCACCTTTCATACCTAAGTTGTATAACATAATGATGTTTTCATATATTCATTCATTATGTGACATGTATCATATGAAGTCCAGCATAGAATTCAACAATCAAATGAATTAAAGAAAAGCCTAAAAGAAATTACTAAAATAGAAAAACTTTCTTTCTTTCTTTACAAAGAAATAAGCAAACATTCAACGCACTATTCCCTCAACCACTCTTCCTTATTAAAAACCCTAAAACTAATGTGTGTAAACTCAATTGAAGATTTCAAATCATTCATTGAAGATGGCATCTTCTTCTTAGTCGATTGTTTCATCTTCTACCGGTCTCCCATATGGAATGAAGGTGTAGTTTTTTGTAACTTTAGCTTAAAGGCAAGGCTTTCCATACTGAAGACCTATGCTATTGTGGGTTGCAAGTTCTATTGATGTTGTAGATTCAATAAGGTAATGCCTTTTTAATTGGGTATTGCAATTGAAATCAATGAAATGAATGCTTGTACAAATTTACCTTTTTTAATTAATTATTAATTATTTTTATTATTAATTAGCATAGCTGCAATTTCTTCAAGTGGGTGGTTAAGGATTCTGATGATGTGTATGGAGTAGGAGATCGGACTAAAGAAAAAAAGTTTTTAGAGCTTTTGGAACATGCGATAGATAATTTTCAATAGCTTGTAGATGAGAAGGAGGTGTCGAGGAAGTAGCTAAAGGCTACTAAAGATATGAAAGAACGCAATCCAATTCTATAGGGCTTATTTGTAGCTGTTAAGGAATGAGCCTTACTACTTTGGATATAGGAATATGAAGTAGTAAAGTGGTTCCGTACTATATTGCTCGTAGGAGTTGTATTATTGTTGTTTGTATTGCTCAAGTAAATTTTTTTAGTATCCTGTGAGGATAGATAACACAATGGAAATGGAGAAAACCATATTTATGGTTTGCATTGATAATTTTTTCCCTTATTCTGCAATTTTATCTTCATATTATTACCTTTAGTAATTTTATCTTCAATAATATTATCTTTATCATTACTTTCAAGCTTCCAATTGGAAACATCATTTAAGCCATCTAAACCTCCCAACAATAATAGATTAAAACTATAACCATTTCGTATTAATAGAAAATAAAGCAAGATGGATGCTTGAAATTTTTAACATACATAAGCTGCTCCACCATTAATCCTAAGGGTAACATTTGAATTAAATGAATTGAATCCTTACCTAACCAAATTCATTCTAACCGAGAGAAAAAATGTTATGTTAGGGAATCAATAAGTGCCAAAATATCATAATTCCAAGGACTTAATTGATACTCTATCTCATGATTGAATTAATTGACTAAAACGATATTTGTTCGATTAAAACTTTCATCTCAAGTATTAGAGAAGATATTTGAGCTAAAGGAAGCAAATTAATGAACTAAGAGTGAATTTTAGAGAAGAATTAGTTAATTTCAAAAAGTAGCAACATACACAAGTTTCTACACAGCTTGTGTTGAAGCTATGCGAAAAGTTGGATTTTTGTGGCTTTTGTTTTGTTTGCATGAGCTCCCTACACAAGTGGTGATCGAGGTCGTGTAGACTTCATTTTTGCAAGATTCTTCACTTTTTAGTCCTATAAGACTTCAACACAAGTTTTGTATGTTAGAGGCCATGTAGGAATTAGTTTTACCTTACCTATAAATAGCCATCTTTTCTCAATTAAAGGGGATTAGACATCTTTTAGCCATCTTTTAGAGAGGGAATGGAATGCTTTCAAGGGAAAAATGCAAAAGCTCATTGAAGGTCACAAGACGAAGATAAAAAAAAGGGGTTGTTAACAAGATAGATAACGAAAAAACATTACTAATAGTATTGACATATTACATTAAAGATTCGCAAAGAGAAAGTCGATTACAAAAAAACATAACCAGGAACAATTGCTTCTTTCAAAAAAAAAATATTTCTAAGAGTTTTCAAGAGAAACTCGATTACAAAAAGCATAACTATGAATAACTGCCACTTCTTCCATTCTAAATTACCAAAAGCATATAGTGGTTAAGAGTTTTCAACAAAACTTAATTACAAAGGACATGATAAAGTACATGTTTAACAACAAAAGTACTCTATTTAAGTTCCTCTATTTCTACTCCCTTATGAGGGATTCATATCCACTTCCAGCTCTGATTCATTAATGACAATAATAGAATTGCATGCTTCCTATGGAGCTCCGATATCCTGCGTCATAATCTTGTATTCTCTCCTATGAGGCTGAGATGGAGATGAGGATTCTGATCGCTTCTAATGTGCTTGTTTCTGTGATAACAGTTCTCTATTCCAATCACCATGCTTTCAAACGATAATCTTTCTCTTGCCTCAATTTAATTTGATTTTAGATTTCTTTACTAGATCAAATATTTAAATACAAGTGAGGTCATAGATTTCTTTGATGTATCACTTCCTTACATAGTTATCAACATCCTACCTTAAATATAAGATAGCATTGCATGTGTGTGCACATGGAATCCCACTCAACCTCCATGCAATGTAGCTACAACTCTTAACCTCTAAGTTCACTACAAAGGACTTTGACATCTGATGGACCTCAAAAGCAAGTCTTCCATTGGGTTTTGAGTGGCAATTGGCATTGTCATCCTTGCTCTTCTGAATTTCCAGGCATGCATGTGGAGTGTGAGTCCACTTTTCACTAGTCTCTCTCCTGGATCGATGTTATCCATCATCATTTTCTAAATACATTCCATCATGGACACAATTAACACGTACCTAATCTTAATTATAGTTGAGTTGAATATCTTAAACATGGAGCTGTCAACAATGTATCTACCTTTAGTTGTTAAAAGGGAGATCTTCTTTTGTCATGCTACTTGCCCCCTCCTCATCATTATCAAACAAGCAATCCACCTCAATCGCTTCATCTTTTGCACTCTCACCATCACTCCATCAACACCTAAGGTAACATATGTGTCCTTCCCTTCCTCATGCGAATATATACTACCATCACAATGACCCCTTAATATAATATGCATGGCAATAAAAGTAGCTCCATTGCTTGGATTCATAAACCCATTGTCTACCCCTTCCTTAGAATAAGATACTAAAATGCATCGATATTTACGACCTAAGTTCATTTAGAAAGCCGATCAAACTCTCATGATTAAGTGAGCTAGGTCAGTTGTCTACTACGCTCATGCACTTTCTTCGTATGCAGTGTTGCCTTGAGAGCATAAGAAATGACCACCGACGAAAATACTAAAGTTAACCCTGTATAATAAATAAAAAAATTCAAAAAAGATGTCTTTTTTTTTTACACCAACACAAAGCATAAAAAATAAAAATAAATAAATAAAAACAAAGAAAGAAAGAGAGAGAGTAAAAAAAGCCTTACCATTCTAGTCTTACTAGCCTTGAAACAGGCCCGAACCCACTAGTTCATGGGTTAGGGTTGCCTTGACCTAGAACCAGCCCACATATATGGCGAGTTAAGCCGGGTTGCCTTATGGTTCGTGGACTAGTTAGCAGCCTATTGAACCATGAAAACAGATATAGTCTACAACAGCTTTAACTTTAGCTTCACTTCACATTTCAAAGCTCTAGCACTTCCTCTCAATACGGAAAACACACACATCCAGGACCTCCTCACCTCATCATCTAGTAGAAGACAAGCCTCTCCTTGGCCTTGAAGTAAGAGGAGAAAGGGAAGCATTTAACATAGAGTTTTAATTTTATATAAAGACAAATACAAAACTAGTGCAAGTGCAAAAAGTGGAGATGAAAGTAGATAGCAATTCATAGATTTTTATGGAGTACAAGAAGGTAGGCAAGAATTAACTAGTAATGATGAAGTAAAAGAAGAAGACAATTCTATTGATTACTTAGAGGAATGCCGACAACAATCAACAATTTTTGGTAAAGTACAGGTAGAAAAATTTGAGTCCATTAATTACCTAGAAGAAGGAATCAAAAGTCAAGAAAAAGTAGACAAAGAGGAAGATTAATTAATTAGTATTGGAGGTAGAACAAAATTAGAGTTTTGAGAAACAAATAGAAGGATTAGTGAATTAGATTTATGGAAAATCAAGAAGAAAGCATAGGAAGAAGCCCAAGCATAATTATAGAAAGAGGACAACCAATAAATGAAGGAATACCACCTAGGGTACCTTATACAGATTATATAGAAAGGCCCTCAAATAGGACAACCAAGGGTAGAAGGAAACCATTAAAAATATAGATAAGAAAAATTTAATAGTTGATGGTAATATATTAAACTTAAGTGCACATGATCCTCAGATTTGGGGTTTGGTGCTAGATTGTTGGTCGTAAATAGTAGCAAGAGCTTGGAAAGATTCACCATTAGAAGCAGATATAGATCAAATGTACATGTATTTAAAAAGTTTTCTAGGAGAAATAGCTAGAGCAATTTGGGAGAGTTATAAGAGGAAATTCCTAGAATTAGTAGCTAGAGATAAGACATTAGGAGCTAACCCATATAATTACAAATATAATTACAGTTTTAGTAACTTCACAGGCACCTAACATAAAAGCAATTGAGTTATAAGCTAAAGCTATGAGAAATTTAGAGCATATACAAATAAGGAATTGGTTTTATGTTAGAAAAATATATTCAGGAATTTTATTTTCATTGTACAAGAGCAGGATGTTATTTTGAGCTAACAATTTGTGATAAGTTGTTTTTAAAATACACTAGCGGTTTGATAAATTGATGGTGCATTTTTAAGTCTAAAAGGCATTATTTTCCATTGGAAAGGACATAAAGGACTTGTAGACGAAGTCCATGGCATGCTATCTTTATACATTCTAACTTGCCAAAAACCTTATTTGCAGTCAAATTTACTAAAAATTCTACTTCCTTGTATTCTATTCATGAGATTTGTCTTATTAGGATTATTATAATTATCATCTCTAGTATTTTTATTTAACATTCTATAATCTATAACCATTTTACTTTTTTCTCTAACTATTTTACTATGTTTTCTTACAATAAATGTTGGATTTCTATGTGCACTATTTAACTTTTCTATAACTCCTTATTTTAATAATTCTCCTGTATGCATTTCAAATTCTTTCCTATCTATATTATCATATTCTGTAGCTTTACTTTTTATTTGTAAATCTATATTGATAATATCTAATTCACATTCTACATTATTCGTTTCCCAAAATTTAATGGATTTTCTCCTAAAATTTCCTCCTTTTCTAACTTGTTAACTGTCCTGTCTATTTCATGATTTCCTGTTTCTAATATATCATAATATTTTTTTTTCTAAATAAAGAATCTTATTTTCATTTATTTTATATCCTTCTAGTTCTACTAACTCTATATTATCTTTTGTTCCCCATTTTTCTTTTAGGTATTCTAATTTTTCTAAAGGTTTTTCTTTATGTTCTCCTAATATACTAGATCTACATTTAATTTTGTCCAAATTAACATCTATACTCACATTATCTAAAATAGTTAATCCTAACCTATTTAATAGTAATCTTGATTTTCTACCATAAAGAATTGTAATCCTAAAATACATATATGTTATTATCACTCAAATCTCTAATATGCATTTTACTACTATGAGATGGTATTATTTGATCATCTCCTATTCTAAATTTTAATTTTATGCTTATCTATTATGTCACAACTATAGCGTGGTTTTCCTCCTATATCTCTATTGACTGTACATGTTGGTAAACCTATCCAATATTCCTTTTGTATTAACTATTAACCTTCTATCTATTAGATTAGTTGTACAACCTACATCAATTAAAGCCTCGATTTCAACGTATGATGCTTTAATTCTATAACAATTTAAACCTTTACATCTCTTCCTTATCTTCATAATTTTGCTTAATATTTATCATTTCTATAGGTCCATCTAATAAACTATATTCTTGTCCATCTTCTCTTTTTAATTTTCCTTTCCCTTCTATTATTTTTAGCCTACTCTCTAAATTTTCTACTGTCTTCTAAAATTAAGATTCTCCTTTCTATGACTCCTTCTATGTCAAGCAACTTCCTTTATTATAACTCTTTTGATATTTATCAAAACCATAATTTTCTCCCTTTTTTTTCTAAGCAAAATTTACAATATTTTGAATTAAATTTTGTACACAAATATCTTAGTCTAGCTTTTGGATAACCTTTATGTTCTATACATGGTTGATCATCAAGAACAAAAGCCAAAAGATAAGGACGAAGACAAAGATGGTGATGAAGAAGATGAACCCGAACAACCTAAACTCAAGAATGATACTAGCAACAATAACAACAACAACAACCATCATCCGATGATAACAATTCTAATCCCGATTCTAACCCTAACCCTATACTTTTGAGCTTTCTATTTGTCTTCTTCTTCTTCTTCTTTCTCTCTCTCTCTCTCCCTTTTCTTTTTTCAATGACCATTTTATAATAAATGCTTGACGATGTCGATTACACATTTACTTTCTGTAAATGCCCATTGTATTCATATGTCCATTCCGAGCTATTGTCTCGTAAGTGTGTTTCTTTCTTTCTTTTCTTTTAATGACTCGCTTGATTTGGCAGGTTAGTGGTCCTGGACTGCGTACAACCGAGCTACTCCCAAGGTCATCATAAGAGTCATGACCTTTACGGCTGGCTAAGGTCAATGGGTCTGACCTCTTTTGATGCCTGGTTGGGCTAGGTCATGAATCCAACAAGGGGTTGTTCTCATGAAGACAACAAAGATGTTGTGGATTCTTAATGCTTTCTTTTACTTTCTAAAAGATAGGGATAGGTTTCATTATTCATTCTTATCCATAGATACAGGAGACACACGATAGGAAAAATGAGATTATTGTATTAGTACCCATATATATATATATATATATTCTTGGTTTTTCTCACATTTCTCTCCTCCTTTGCAATTTCCATGCTATAATTATTTATTTAATTTTTTGCCTCGTGTCACACACTCATTAGCCATATGTTGTGACTGTACAAATGGCATCATGCTAATTAACTTAGGTATGATTGGTAACCCAAAAAGTTTCAATTAGGTACCTAATTTAGCAAATTTTTAAGTTCATGTAGTAAATTGAATATTTTCAAAAAGTTCAAGTAGTATCTATGACATGATCCCTACATTTTTGTCTAAAACATGACTTTTAACATGAACATGTTCAACTCGTGTTTAGCACAACCGTTTCAAATCTGTGTTTTTCTTATAAGTAAATTTACAAGTATATATAAATACTACAATTACATTATGATTCATGCTTAGAGGATTCTAGAGTTCAGGAAGAGTTTACATTTCGAGCACGTGTATATACCTCTTATTGCTTGGGTGATTGATAGGAGCAATTTACCATACTTATTTGGGTAAATTTGTAATCAAATATGTTGGGAATTTAGGGATCAAAACGCAGCGGAAATATATTCTATTTTGCATAAAAATATGAATCCTAAATCCCCAGTGGTTGGTCCATGCGATTCAATCAAATTACAACGGATAGAATTACCTTTTTTTATGCTTTCACTTATGGAAATTTGGATCTCAGATGTTGAAAACACGAACACCCTCTACTGTATCCACACGAATGAATTTCCAATTGGATCTTTGTATGTGCGCTAGCACGTAGGAACAATTCCTAATTTTGGGAATCTCTTTCAAAAGGGTTTCTCTCTTTTTAGGTTACAGAGTTTCTCTATAATTTCTAATGTGACGGCAAGCGTTTGTAAACCCTAGAGATGACCATTACCTCCTATTTATAAGATAAAATCATCATGGATGATTTTACCCCTAATCATATTAGGGTTTCATGTTGAACTTATAAATGACAAATTTAATTCGCCAATTAAATATTTATTAATATTAATCAAATTAAGATTAATAAATGCTCAGTTAATTCCCAATATTGTTATCTATAATAAGTCAAGATCCAATTAATTCATTCTTTGTATGTGACCATGTAGGTTCACTTAATGTTGGCAGTAGCCCTAAATACCTTTTAGACCTATAAGACGTAATTGGTCTTTAACAAGACATTATGCCTACTTAAATTAAGTGAAGATCGGTGATCCGACTTTACCTATTAACAGTCAGTTATTTAATCCTTTTGTTACATGATATCTTATAATTAACATAAGGTGTGGATCAATACACTCTTACATTGTTTAATCACATATTTCTTGATTCCAGAGTATGATTGACTTAAACAAATGATATTGACAACTCCTTATCAATTCATTCAAGCATGGTCATGCATTTCTCAGTCTTACTCATCGAGAGGCCCAAAAGATGTCTCTCTCAAATTAATAAGAGGAACAAATCCCATCTTAATTACTCAACTGCCTCTACATGATTTATATTATGTCCAATCTCAACCTTTATAATTATCCAGTTAAAGATAACATTTGATTGAGTCAAAACACAATATTCCTTATGTTAGAATCTATGGTGATTTTAGGTCTAAGGACTAAAACAACACTGTCAATGAAAAATACTTATCGCATTGATCCATATAACATTCTCATATTTGGTCAATCCAATACAATGTACTCTTACATGTATTCATGTGCTGAATTCATATCTCAATGATCAGTAAAACATGATCACCATCCAACCAACATACTACTCTAAATTCATTATTATTCCATATAATGAATGACTAAGGATAATTTAGAATAAAGTTATTTCTCACCTTATGGTTTTACTATTAAATCACATATACTTTAATGACATAAGGACTAACCAATTTATTCAAGGAATAATACTTTATCAAAGCAAAAAGGCCAATAACAACTTTGATAAAGAAAATGGCATATATATTATAATGATAATAAACATTCAAATGACATAGAATCCATATGGCCTAGGGCACATCACTAGCAAATGCTATAATTCTTACTTAACTTAAATGATAATTGGTACTTAGATAGAAAATATATTCATTTCAATAAAAAGCAAACATCAATTATTTGATCAAAAGCAACAAGAATTGGAGATGAACAAGTAAAAAAAAGGCACTATCACAGCCGGGAAAAGGACGGAATCTAGAAGGCATGAAATAACGATCTCATATAATGAACCTATTTAATCTCGTTATCTCCTCGAATCACTTTGATGCCATTGATTCCAGTCGTGAGAAGAAGGAGGAGAAGGATAAAATATCATCAGAGAATATCACGACCTAAATTACGGCTATGACAAAGAACACTATCTCCTCTGTATTATTCTTAAGCAGCAGATAACGACCGGCATTGAGGACTGAGGGAAGCCACAGTGGAGATCACGAGCGACGATAACAACCGTGATGGACAAAGCAACAATTTCAACAGTGACAACATGTGTGTCCCAATCGTGATTTTATAGGGGAAAACATTATCCAAGGATATTGCGGCTTGAATAACAGCCGTGATCGTTGTTGAAACAACATTCCAGAGACAATAACGACCCATGTAACGACTGTAACACTCGCCATTATGGAAGTTACAATTTGCTTATTTCGCTCCACTTTAGAATTTTTGGTTTTTTTTAAGGGAAATGAAGCCCTATTGATATATACCTTCGTCCATGAGATGTATTTATCAAGGGAAACATATATATAGTCCTTCCAATCATTACAAGGAATCATGAATCATTGTAATAGGACACACCATTCACACACATCCCTCTCTTCCCTTTCTCATACAATCATCTGTGTAACCATAAACAATAGTTTATTGTGTATTTTTGTACGTAGTATATTTTGTTCAAGACCTAAAGTAATCTTCCATTATTAAGGGTTGTTTTCTTTCTCTTCTTCTTATCTATCTCATTATGTGTTGTTTTTTTTATACATCACGAGTGAGTAATTGTGTAGGGCTCGTGTAGCCACATGTGGTAGCATGTATATCAATGCATTAAACATCTAATATTGTAGGATTTCCTAGTTTCTATAGTATATTAACGTATTCTAATTCTAAGTAGTTCTTGACTCTGGATTAGATCAGGTTTCTCAATCGTGATGCAGCTTTGTGTTGCATTTTGGTAGTACGATGAAGGGGCATGAATAGCATTTTCGATGTGGAAGACAATCATAAACGCGCTAGACAAAGCAATTCACAGTTTGGATGTCTAAGTTATATATGGGACAAGAGCAACTCGCATACTTAACATGCAAGTTACAAATCCCACATTCTACATGCAATTTGCAAATTGCACATTCTACATGCATTTTGCTAATCGTTATTCAATATACAATTTGTCTTTCCACCAAACTCGCATTTTAAGATACAATTTTGGTCTATCCAATTTTTTCAATTATTTTTATAGGACGATTAGAGTCACCTTACAATTGTTAGGTTCCACTTGTGTCAAGGTATAGTAAACATGAATTTTGGATTTTGAGATTTAATTAATTTTTTATATAAAAATTTAGTTCTTTTTTTTTCAATGAGATCAAACAAAAAAAAAAAATCATAAAGGAGTCCAACTAGCAATAATGGCCATTAGCCATTATCACAAAATAGACTATCAAAAGGATCTCCACAAGAAAAAGTTTGAGGAGGATTAACAAAAAAAAAAGGTTCCTCCAGCCTAGTACCGTTGGCAAAAGAAATAAGGTACAAAATGTCTAAAGTACACATAGGCACATTATTACAAAAAACATTGTATGAATACAAGTGAAGTCTTCATTGATCATCCTCCTTGATCCCATGGCAGCAAGATCATGGACCACCCAGTCTGCTTCTCTAGCTGTCCACATCAGAGTTATCATTTCATTGTTCGCTTGCAGCATCAACATCAAATGCCTACATTTAACAACAACATTAGGAGTAAAATTATCAATTTCAGTATCAAGAATCCAATTAATTGCATCCCAGGAATCAAATTCAATAATTCCATCATGTAGATCATGTTCTTCGAACCATTTTAACCTGTGATATATAGCCAAGACTTCTGCAATTAAAGTAGATGTAATAGACAAGTACCGATGCACCCACCAATATAAGAACCACGGAAATTTTTTGCAATGATTCCAACAACAGTAGGAACCTTCGGGGCTTTCAAAGCTGCATCACAGTTAATTTTGGTCGGTGACAAATGGGACAGTTGCCAAAGACTAGAGAAATGAAGACCATTCTATCTTCTCTATTTTTGGAAGTACATCCAAAACTCGTTACCATCAGCTTTGCAATGGTCTACCCAGTTTAGATTAGATTTATGATTGAAAATCCTTCTATTCTATTCAAACCAAGCATCCCAAAACAAAAAAGGTACCCATTACTTGTAGAGGACAAGTGGCATAATTTGCTAGAGACTTCTTCCACCTAAAGTTTCCAACCAAAAACCCATGTTCAGGTTTTTGTTAAAATGAAGAGACTGTTCCAATCCTAATTTTCGTGCAGCCAATTGCACCTCCCTACAGTCCTTAAGCAAATGATGAGCATTTTCAATTAGTCCACAAAAGACACATTTGATATCTACATCCATACCATGTTGAAGCAAGTTATCCTTTGTTGGGAGCCCATTCCAACAAATTCTCCATAGGAATATTTTAATTTTAGGATAAGTGAAGGCTTTCTAAATCAAGGCAAAGTTATTTTCTGTTAAGTGTGATCTTCCTTCCTCATCATGAAGAGCCTTATAGGCTGATATAGTCTTGAAGTGACCATCTGATCGAGGATCCCAAATTAATTGATCATTAGATTCTCAAGAGAGAAGAGTTAGTTCCCCTAAGAAAGCTCTAATTTGATGATCCAGAGTATAAGAGATTGTCTCTCATTCCAACCTGGATCATTCTAAGCTTGATCAAGGATTCTGTCTCTTGTTGAGTAACTAAGAGGGCTAAAAATGCACTTGATAAGTATGCCTTTCCTAACCTACTTATCCATCCAAAATTTTATTTTTTTCCCTTTTTGGGTAGCCAGAAGCCATGATTGTTCATTTTAGTCATATTTCTTAGAATCTCCGTCAAAGTTTTTAACTGCACTCCCACAAAAATATTATGTCCTCTAGACTCTTCCTTCTGATAAGTTGAGACCATAAAGGTTTCCATTGTGTAAGTTCCATGCCAGCTTCCAGAATGCAACTTTATTCCTTTTCCTTATATCCCATACCCAGTTCCATTATGTTCTTTTGCTCTTTTAACTTTCTCCCAACTAATACCATAGAATCCTTTTTCCCTTCTTTAAATCCCCTAAAAAAAAATCATTCATCAATTTCTCTAATCGATCAATTATATTTCTAGGGATCCACATGGCTTGAATATAATAGCTTAAGATACCATGAATAACTGATTCCAGAGCAGCTTTTCTTCCCTACATGCTAAGCATTGAGGATTTCTAACTTGCTAGTTTAGCTTTGATTTTGTCAAGGACGGACCTTGAATCTGTACCACTGATATTACCATTTTCTTTGATAGGGAAAACCCAGATATTTCCCAATCTTGTGATCTTCTTTTAAACCTACCAAGTTTAAAATTTGTTCTTTCGTATTCAAGGTAGTGTTATTAGAGAAAATTATCCTTGATTTTTCCAAGTTAATCTTTTGCCCTGAGCATTTTCTAAAGAGTTCTAAGAAATTCCACATGCACATAGCATTATCATTGGATGCTTCTCCCATGAAATGATGTCATCTACAAATAAAAGGTAGGAGACACTTAGATTGCATCTTTTCAACAAAATTGGCTTCCACTAACCTAGGTCTTCTAAAGAGTTAATAGCTCTACTAAGCCACTCTAGAGCAAGAATGAAGAGGTAGGGAGACATTAAATCTCCTTGTCTCAAACCTTTAGAGGCTTCAAAAAGTTTCGAAGCTTCACCATTAATTAAGACCTGAAAACTAGGACTCAAAAAAGAAGAGATAATTTTGATCCAATTGTTAGGAAAGTTCAATTGATAGAGGACTTTAATGATAACATCCCATTCCATCCTATCGTAGGCCATTTCAAGGTCCGGTTTCCATATCATCTAACCTATTTTCTCATGTTTCTTCCTCATCCATGCCATGAATTCTTCAAGAAGGATGATACTATCCAAAGCAGAACATCTAAGAACAAAACTTGCTTGTGCTAGATGGATCAGCTCACTTAAAAAAGGCCGGAGCTGGTTCACTAAAATTTTGGAGGGGATCTTATATGTAGTGTATATAGGCTAACAGTTCGAAACTCTTATACTTTACAGGCACCCATCCGCTTAGGAATGAGAACTATGATGGCTTTATTCATCTCTGGATCAATTTTTCTATCAGTCCAATATCTTAAAATAATATTGCTTATGTCTGGCCCAGTGAATCCATCCAAGTGTTTTGCTTCTGACTATGGATTTTAAGCCCTCCTATATTTCCCTAAAACTAATTGGTTTCCATAAATCTTCATTTTGCTCTTTAATAAGAGCCAAACCTCCAACACAAGGAAGAACCCTTCTCCCAGCACTTATTTTACTAGATTTGAACAAAGTTTCATAGAAAGAGACGATTATTTCTCCTATGGTATCTTTGTCTACATGCCATGTATCATAGTCTTAGCTGCCCAAAGAATTTGCTCCCTCGTAATGACTTCATTTAATTCTTTCTTGAGGGCATTAAGAGTGTTCCAGTATTCTCGGCTTCTTATATTGGCACTACTTTCATCCAAGGTTTTTAAGCTTTTAACAGGAATCCTCTTTCGCTCTTTGATAATCCCAAAAGTTTCTTTATTCCATTTCTAAGTTCGACAGTGGTCTCAACCATATTAATAACAGGGTATCGGCCACATGTTTGAACATGGGATGATTAATCCACATGTTTTGAAAGCAAGAGGTTCTCTTTTCTGATTAAGACTAACATTAGGTAGGGTATTTAGTAAGATGGGCCTGTGATCTGATTGAGAATGGCTAAGATGGAACACTTTAGACTTTGGGAACATGTTTTGCCATTCCTGGTTGGCCCAAGCCCTATCAATTCTAGTCTTAATTAATTTATTAAGATCTTTACTCATATTCGTCCAAGTAAAGGGTGGGCCAGTAAAACCAAGATAAATCATTTTACACTTATTCATACAGTCTTGGTAAAGGTATGATTGATGCTAACATAAGGGTCCACCCCCCCTCTCCTCCCATTTTCAGAAGCTTGAATAATATCATTAAAATCACCAATGATTGCCTAAGGCTCAGTCAACACCTTTGTCGCTTTTATAAGATTCTTCTATAATAAACAACATTCCTGGAATTTAGGACTCGCATAAATAACTGACAGAAAGAAAAGATTCTGAATAAGGATTCCATCATTATTCCAAAGGGTTATAATTCCTCCCCCATACCCCCTGATACCAACACAAAGCATATGACCAAAATTAATTCTGTGGCGGAGAACTTCTACATCAGGCTCAGTCATTATGGATTGCAACAAAATAAGAACCTTTGGTGCATTGGAATCAATGAGCATATTAATGCAAGCCATTCTTCGATTAAGAGGGGATCCTTTAGTGTTCCACGTTACAACCTTGAAAGGAAGATCCCTTACTCCACCAAGATTTATTAAATAAAGATCAATCATTGAGCAATTCATTGTCGATACCAAGATTTAGTACCACAAAGGATAATCAATTTCTAGAGATCTCAACCGAAGAATCTCCAGTCTTATCACACAATGCCGATACTCCGTTAGTAGCATCAAAGGCATGACTTCCTTTGGGGAAAAAATCCAATGCTAACATAGATCTTGTGCTAGGAGGCTCACTATTGGCCATATTGGTAGCCCCTCTTGTACTAACTCATAACTATAAGCTGCTCTGATTATCATGCAAACCGTCCTCTCTCAAGCTGCCAAGAGGGCTTGCGAAAGGTGTCTCGCTCTGTGATCTTGTTCCTTTGCTGGTAGTATGATCAAGGAGGTTTCCCTGGTCGATCGAATTCTATAAGCCATGTTGTTGGCTATTCACCTCCCTTGTGGGAAAAGAGTCCGTAGGAAGATTCTCGGCATCTGTCTTGGTCTTCAATAAGCATTGTGGGCTCGAATCCCTGATATGTCCACATGTAATCTTATTAAGCCTTTTAGAGAGGACATTTGCGAGATTGTTGAGTTCCCCTCCATCAATGGCGTCGACGAGTATCTGTATAGAACTCGAACCGTTAAGGTAAACTGAATGCACAGTGGCTATTTCCCGTACTGATTCTTTTACTATGGTAAGTCTTTCCGCCAGTATGGGGTGAGTCTTCTTTTGTTTATTTGAAAAGTAACTCTTAAAGATCTGGTTATTTTCAGGGTTGGTAGACCAGTCCATAAGCTTTTTAGCTTTCTCAAGCTTATTTTGAAGGAGGGCATTGTAATTGAATAAAGAATCTTGGGCTAAGAGATGTTGGTTTTTTCCGAGGTCAGTTGTGTTTGCCTGCTTATCTTCCTCACTAAAGCATCCCTTTGGTTCCTAAGGATACCGTCTCTTCACCTGCCTTTTTTTAGGAGTCCATTAATTCTTACCCACACTGCAAGCAAATCAATCTCTTTCTTGGAAGGAAGGAATCTTGGGGACCATTTAAAGATTACCAAATATTGATCGTTTACAAACGAAGGTCCATCTATAAACACTAATTCCTTGTCTCCCATGCGCTAAAAATGAACAATGTAGAGACCCATTCCAACACTTATTATTCGAAAAAGACCTCTATCTTTCTATAATATTTTAATTATTCTTGTAGTTTGATACGTCCTAGAAAAGGCTCCTGTGGGTTTCACTATTATCGCTTTCTCCCATGGTTCTTGTAACCACCATCTCTCTTTACTAGAGAACTTAATACAGCCTATCCCATTTTCACATTCACCACTTTCTAAAAGATCACTTGACTCCAGCTCCACACCCTTAGTTTCAACTCCAAAATCCATCGTATAAGTACATTTATTGAGACATTCATTTTGAGCAACAGGAGACCCCATATTGGTGAGTTATCCATTTGTGATGGCTTCCTTGAAGGTTAGAACTTGGGATCTAGGTTGAATCGTGTTAGCAGAGGGTGAGGAATCCCTATTCGAGAATCTAAATCATCTCTTTTTTCTCTGATATTCCTTTGTGTCCTTTGAACTTTGAAGTTTGGTCATGCTCCGATCAATGTCCTTTAAACAAAAGATTACTATAAAAAATCGATTTCCTTACATATGATTTGATTCCTCATTTTCTCTTTAAAAACAAATGGAAGGATTGAAAACTCCAATCATTTACTGTTATATATAATTAAATTTGATAAATTACAAAGAAAAAAAAAGGAAATCCATGTTTTTAATAATTTGTAAAAAGGTGATCCTTGCTTTTTTTTTTTTTATATATAAAGAAGTGACACGGATAATTTTGTTGGTGACCATTAAATAAATAACAAAAAATGAAAGCAGAAAATCATGTTATTAAGGAATGTAGTGAGCAGAGCTGAGGATGAAAACAGAACACTATAGTCACCGGCTTCTTGGTTGGGATAAGCATTGGTTGACAGTGATAATGAAAAGGAAAAAGATTATTGTTGTTTATTATTTTTTTTGTTTTTGTTTTTTTTTTTTTTTGGTTGGGGTTGGGGTGTGGGTCGTATTCATGTCTTACGGTCTGTTTAGATAGTTTGTTTTTATCTGTATCTATATCTTTTTCAAAATGATATGTGTAAATATGTTCGATTTATATTTATATTTTATCTATATTTGATATATTTAATCTTTTAATGAGAACTCTAACTTTTTTTTATCTATATCTAATTCAATAATTTATTAAAAAATAAAAAAAAGTATCTATATCTATAATCTATTAACAAACAAACAAATCCATAAAGAAGGATGGGCAAATTATTGTACTAGCATATACTTCCAATGGCCTTCAACCTAGTGTTTACCATAAGGCAAATAGACCCGTAGAGAAGGATGGGCAAATTGTTGTACAAGCACCTACTTCCAATTAGGGATGCAATCGGGCAGGTCATTATAGGGTACCCGACTCACTAAAAACCCCATAGAGTTTAACCCCATAGGGTTTCGAGTCGAGTTTCGGGTCAAGTATATAAACCTGAAAAAACCTGACCCGACCTGATAAAATTAAAAAAAATTCAAAACATTAACAATAATACACATATACACATGCGGTACTTCTTCAACCCTAGCCGCATTTCATACACAAATTCATAGATCACACATACAATAATCCATAAAATTTTTAAAAAAAGTTCATATGTGCCGTTACACTCATCCATGGATCGACTTTAATTATTTTTTAAATTGATGGGATAAAGTTGTTGAACATTTTGAATATTGTATCTACCATTGAAACTTATCTTTAAAATCCACGTACTTAGTTTTTATGTGCTTTAAAGTTCGATAATTAAAAAGTTGTCAGAATGTTTTATATATATATGCATTCTTTTTTAATTTCAATTATTTTATATCCTGGTATGGAAACGTGCAATTTGAATGAATCATTATATCTTTAGCTTATTATAATTATTTTGAAAATGATGGTAGCTAGGAAATGTAATCTATAAATTAAAAATCATGCAATTATAACGAAAATCATCTAAAGAAAAAAGTCGATACATTTATTTTCAATGTGAACTTAAAAAAATAAAACACTTGTATTATTAGATCGGGTCGAAATTGGATTCGTCATTATCGGATCGGATTCTAGGACATCTTATATGTAATCGGATCGTATTCGGATTTTGTATGACCCGTCTCAAACCTTCGATTGTTGCATCCGCACTTCCAATGGCCTTCGGTCTGGTGTACACCGTAAGGCAGCAGAACCCACAAAGAGAGTGACACGATGTCCAAGGATTAACGGTAACCCCCAACATTAACGTACGACGATGTGCCTCAACTCAAACTAGATGGCAATCCATTTGATCGCAACTGGTACCCTGGGGTTCAGGAAAGAAATTTGCTGTCTGGAGCTTTCCCTTCAACCTAGATTTCTGGAAATAAATATTTAATATGTGTTGTGAATTTTTTATTTTTTAATTTATTTAATACATGTTATAAAAATAAAAAAAGAATTGTATTTTAGGAATAGCAAATTGATATCTAGTGTTATTATTCATGTTCAAATTCATTTGATTCCAGCCCTAATGATTCTCTGATTTTTGTTCCTTCTTCTTTTTTATTGTTTGCCGCTCATTATTTAGTTATTACTAATAAATTTATTTAATAATATTAGTTTATTGAATTAGTTAAGTTGAATCAATCAAAACCATGTACCCGAACCAAACTGAGAGCAACCTGCATTAAGATAACAAACACGATCACTTATTTATAAAAAAGTTTGTTTAAAAAAAGTCTAAAAAATTAATTTTTATTTTTGGTAAGTAAATTTTCATTGATGATAATATAATAAATTCCATTATGGCTGTCTATATCTTCCTCAAGACATGGCCCACGAGCCTGTGAATGAAACACAAAGTGTCGTGTCGATAAAAACATTGTCGGAATGCTGGATATGGAGAATTGTAGAAGGTAGATGAGGCAGATCATACCACCAGCTCCAATTTTTATCCACCTTACACGCAACTTTATTATATATACAATATATATATATATATATATATGAATATATTAAGTTCACCATCATAATAAAATTTTAAAAATTTATTGCATGTATAGGTGAAGCCAATGATTTTTTCCCCATTTTTATCCACTTATTGCTTAGCCTAGTAGCCACTTTGCACGTGCAGCTATTTGTCTTTTTTTTTTTTTTTTTTTGCCAAAGCTATTTGTTTATTTAGAAATGAAATTAATTGGGAAAAGAAAATTAATATCTATATTTTTAAAAAATTACAAAAATGCTGTTTAGACGAAAATAATCCTAGAATTAGATAAGTTGATCTTGTCTCTTGAAGAAATAAGTTTAAATTATCTATTTCTATAATTTTTTCTCATACAGTAGGATTTGTGAATTTTTTTAAAAAAGTTACCACTTTTTTCCTTAATCCAAATTAATTACTATTTTATTTGTATTAAAATTGAATATCAAATATGTGATTTTCGTTATTTTAAAAAATGTTATAAATATAATTTACATGGTTTATGTGGTAAAGAAAGAATACATTAATTTTTTTATTAAATACGATTCATATGTAACAGTTTAATGCTCATCAGTGGGAAAGAATTCCAATTCAAAGAAATGTAATAGGATTATATTAGTAAGACAAGTAATTATTACGGTAAAAAATAAAATAAGTATAATATCTCCGGTATTTATTACAGAGAGGAAATAATTATATTGATGTTATTTTCTTGGTATTTATGATAAAATTGAAAAATAAACAAACAATTCATGGTTGAAGACATGAATTACTATTCATAACTTTAAGTAATAGCAATTACCATTTATTTGAAGCGAGCACTGTAATAATTATTTATGTCAAGTAAATAGACTGTAAGTGGTATGTTTAAACTATGATTTTTACAATGGTAGATGCATGTAAAATTGCATTTATAAAATGCAAGTTCTTTGAAACTAATAAAGACGTCATTTTACAATATGTGTGGATAACTAATTTCCTATAATCATTTTTTTATTTTACCATCATTTTTCCTATAATCCATATTATAATTTTTTTTTAAATAATAAAGAATTTTATATATGTGTTGTACTGTGGGAAAGGCTTATAGTAGAGGGTTATATAGGCAGTAATTAATTTAAAAATATTATTTTTTTTATATATTAAATATAATAATAATTTTTATGACTATTGAATATTTTTCCCACTCTTACAAGTTACACCCCTAACCTAATCCCCAACTCTCAATCATGGCCCATAGGAAATTCTATTTATTTTCTCCGACAGTACTAAGTTCTACACAACTTTAGACACTGGTCACCACTAACCAACACCAAAACAAACCAAGCCAAAATCTAATAAACATGGCGGACACCATAGTACTGTACCCGTCTCCAGGAATCGGCCACATAATCTCCATGGTTGAGCTTGGGAAGCTCATCCTCAAATTCCAACATCATATCATTAACACCACCACCACCACCACCACTTTCTCAATCACCATCCTCTTAACCTGTGGACACATGGATTCCCCAACCGTCACCTCTTACATCCAATTTATCTCCAAATCCTACCCTTCCATCTCTTTCCTCCGCTCCCTCCTGTCTCCGTTGACCCTCATCCTCCCCGCAGCCACGCCGCCATGGTCTTCGAGTTCCTCCGCCTCAACGCCCCCAACGTCCACTACTATCTCAACCAAATCTCCCAAATTTCCACCATTAAAGCTCTCGTCATTGACATCTTCTGCACGTCAGCTCTCCCTGTAGCCCGAAACCTCAACATCCCAGTCTACTATTTCTACACCTCTGGAGCCGGCGCTCTCGCTGCTTTCCTCTATTTCCCCACCGTTTTCGATCAATATAATAACCCCACCAAGAAGATAAGCTTCAAGGACTGCGATGCTGGGACACTGATCCACCTCCCAGCCGGTTTGCCCCCACTTAAAGCCACCCAGATGCCTGAACCGACTCTGGACATGAACGACCCTTCTCACGACGACATGTACTACTTCTGCACTCATCTTTCTAAAGCAGACGGGATCCTGGTTAATACTTTCGAGGAACTGGAGCCAAAAGCGCTGCATGCTCTTTCTAGCGGCTCGTGCGTGCCTAACGGACCAACCCCACCCGTGTACTGCATTGGTCCTTTGATAGGAGATCATACAGCTGGTCCTACTTCACATGCATCAAACGGCGACAGCAAGGGCGACAACCTAGGAGAAGGAGAAAATCACGACGACGATTGCTTGTCGTGGCTAGCCATGCAGCCTAAGAAGAGTGTGGTCTTCTTGTGCTTTGGAAGTAGAGGAACATTCTCTGCTCAACAGATCAAGGAGATAGCACTAGGGTTGGAGAAAACCGGGTGCAGGTTCCTGTGGGTTGTGAAGGCTCCCAACACGACACCGCTTAAGGATCCTGTCGGGACTGCTGCTTTTCGCGACAGTTTGGAGTTGGAAGGTTTGTTTCCTGAAGGGTTCTTGGAGAGGACTAAGGGGAGGGGCCTGGTTGTGAAGTCATGGGCACCACAAGTGGCTATACTGAGGAAAGAAGCGGTCGGTGGCTTCGTTACGCATTGCGGGTGGAACTCGATACTGGAAGCGGTGCTGGCAGGCGTGCCGACGGTGGCTTGGCCGCTTTATGCGGAGCAGCATCTGAATAGGAATCTGATGGTGGAGTTTATGGAAATGGCTATCCCGGTGGAGCAGAGGGATGGGGATGGCTTTGTGAGTGCAGATGAGTTGGAGAGAGCTTTGAGGAAGCTGATGGAATCGGATGCTGGAAGGCAGTTGAGAGATAAGTGGTTGAAGATGAAGGAGATGGCTTTGGATGCTCTGAAAGAGCCGTCTGGTTCTTCCTTCAGAAACCTTGCCAAGTTGGTTCGGATATGGAGGAACCTATGAAAAGCTTGAAAAATAAAATATATTATATTTTATATATTTATTGCTTTCAATTTTTTTTTTGTATTTTTTAAATATATAAGTGATTACAAAAATATTGTTGGATTTTCTTTTCAATATTCATATATTAAAAGTTTAAATTAAAAAATTAAATCTCATTCATTTTATTTATTATGGCATGAATTTTTTATTCGGATTTGATTGCTAAAATGGAGTACTATTATAGGTTTGTAAATTCAGAATCAGGATAGAATTATTACTATTATCAATTGGTGAAACGAGGCCTCGTGGGTCTTCGACATAAGACCAACTCTATCCAGGTACTTGACTCGGAGACCAATAAAAAAAAGGGGTGACGAGGAGTTGTTTAAGAGATAAATTGTGTTAGTTCGTATTGGAAAGTTGCTCTGCAAAGCAACTCGATTTTGTTTTGCTTTCTCTGATATTGTCAGATCTTCAATAAAAAATATTTTTTTAAAAAAAACTAATATTAATTAGTACAATAATTAAAAAATAGTTAAGTAACCTTGTAGAACTATTTATAGATAAAGTAGATATTTCCTGCATTAAGAAGATTGTTGAGAAAGTTGCTAAAGATGTTGATGTAGCATTTCAAGTAATTATAAAAGAAAAAAACTTATAGATAAAGATGGTCTAATATGATGAATCCATTTTTTTCATTGTATTCACCGGATCTAGGAAATTTAATTCTTTTTAATATTTAAAAATACATATTATATTATATAGATATTTTGGCCAAACTAAGATACTATATGTATATGTAAAGAGCAAATTAAGACATAAGAATAAGTATGATGTAGTGATTATATATTTACATATACTTTCATGAGATCATGGGTCACATTTTTTACTTTGGCAACGTGTATTTATTACACTAATTAATTGTTTTCTCTTTCATTTTTATTTTAACTTTTTTCTTTTATAATAACTAATAGTAATATATTCTTTTATCATAAAATTATATCTAACTAAATAAACTTAAGTAAATAACTATGTTTTATTTAAAGTATACCACAACTAATAATTATATTATGTATATTATAATTGAAACTAATCGCACACTAATTCTATGATTTAATTTAGTAACTTTTATTTCTTCTACAATTATTGCTATCAAAATGTACATGAACTTTTGAATAATTATCCTATCTAAATATATTTTATGATCTATTTATGTTAAAAAAATCATATTGCACAATAATTATATTATTTGATTAACAACTTTTTTACTATAATTATTATTAAGAAAATAAACATAAATTATTGGTTAGATATCATATCTGGATATATTTTGTGATTTATTTTTGTTAAAAGCAAAATTTATACAAATGTTAACTCTATATTTTTTTTTATTAATACTTAGTTTTCAAGTGACATGTATACAAGCTTAATTTTCAAGTGACATATACACAAGCTTTTATAAAATATAGTAAATACTCTTAATTATTATTTAAATGATTCTCTTCATAAAGTTTTAGATATACCACAATTAAATCATTAATGAAATTCACACTAATACATAATATGTAATGTAATTATAATAACAAAAAATATAACTAAATAATTTTAAGATTAACTTGATTATAATCCAACTCTCAGTCATATAATTCTGCATCCATTCATGCATGAAGCACATAAATTACATGATAATTACAACCAAGTGTATCCAATAAAAATGAAGAATGATGTTTTATTGAAAAAGGAAACCTAAGATAGAGGAGTCTAGATATCTGGGGTGATAAGAATGAACAACGGTGTCTTATCTAAAGGAAACCTCAGATAGAGGGGTCTAGATTTCCATGGTGTATTCACACTATATATTTGGATGATTAGAAATCCACTAAATCCAAAAACAGAGAAGGGAAGTGGATGTTTTTGTGTGTGTGTGTGTTTTTTTTTTTTTTGCCACCATTATAATAGCACATAGTATTATCACTTAAAAGACTAAAGATATATCATTAAACTATGAGGCCATTGATGAATATTATGTACAAGTTGATTTTGTTTGAGTTGAAATAGGACAAAGTGGAAGGCCATTGGAGTATGTTGCGTGTTGAGTTAATTTTGTTTAGGTTGAAATGGGATGAAGTGGATGGAACTTGATAGAACTTTGAGGCATTTCATTTCTTTTTAATTTTAGGATAAAAGGAGAGGAAAAGAGGAGAAATAATGGAAACCACCACCACCAAGAATCCCCATAAGATAAAGTAAGTAACCTTTTAATTTATAAAATATTTTATTTCTCTTTGCTTCTTTTATCATTCCAGCCTTCCATTTTCATCTTACAAATCTAAAAAAAATAAATACAATACTCCCTTTCATTATTCTCCACTCTTTTTCTTTATATTTTTTACTTTCCAATTTGTGCTTTCTTAAACGTTGCCAAAACAGTGACTATCATTAGAAGCAAAACTGTTCCTTTTCATATAATTTCCCTGCTCAAAGATGGTTTGTTCTTTATAACAGTCCGTTGTTGTTTGGTTTGCAGCACTAGCATGGGTCATAATAACTTAGCAGTTACTAGGCAATCAAATATATTAAATATAATTTTATATTTTAGCTCCTTTCATTCAAAGTTCCCTTTTTTTTTCCTTTTTAATACATGTAATTTAATGGGAAAAAGATAGATAGACCCTTAATATATCTATTCTAATATAGATAATAAGTTCTAACCTACTTATTTCTAGCAATATCAAGGTATGACACATAAGAAAACAGTCATACATACATACATTAGCATCATTTGTTGTGTGCCTAAAGTTCACTTTATTCTCTGATTTTTTTAAGAGGGTTTTTTTTTTTAATATTTTTAAAACTTTTGTGGATTTTCTAGTGGAAAAAAAAAATAAAAGAGAAAAACCTAAGGACCATTCTCTTGAGAGGAACTTTACAATGTTAAAGAATTTGGTTTATTGATTATGGTTCCTGGCTTAAATTTTAGCTTAGCTCATAGCGTTTGTATGTGTAACTTCTTGCAATATTGGACAAGACCAGATTTATTGTACTACGTTTGACTTACAAAATGAATTTATATGAAACAAAATTCTCCTTATGGCACTAGACAAACACAAGATTTTTGCATTTAATGGTATAGTGACAAAATAAAATCCTTTAACAATGACAATAAAATACCACAATCATCGTTGTCAACATTGTGATTTTACTATTCACTCGAGCTTGTATGATAGGTAGAATTGTATAGAATCATACAAAACCGGTAAAATTATAAACCTATAGAATCGTACATCCAAATTTATGATCTTACCTTAAGTTTGCACCTTAATAAATTTTCATCCACTTTAATTAAGAAAAAATATATAACCTCATAGACAATCGTATATTTGACTTGCAATTTTGATAACCATGACCATGACCATAACTACTGCTACTTTATGTTTATCGCTCCTAATCACTATCACTATCACTATCGCTACTATTACCACTACTATTGTCGCCACTTCTAACTCTACCATCACCTCTATAACTGTAAACGTTACCATTATCATCATTACCAATACAACACTAGTAATAAGTTGTCAAGAATAATAACAAATCAAGTGTCTGTACTTTCAATTTTTTATAATTTAGTGTCTGTCACAGTTTTAAATTTTCGCAAATTAATGCTTGTACTTTCAAAGTATGTGTGATTCGGCGTCTCTATTTAAGGATGTTTATTTTGATGATAGGACAATAGCCAACCAAGTGCCTATATTTTCAATTTTTTATAATTTTTTATTAGTTTAGTACTGCAGCTTTAGATTTTGGCAATTGTTAGCCAAATTTCCATCATTAACATGTCATCAAAATAAACTTCTATCAAATATTATTTAATACAGACACTGAATCACACATATTTAGAAAATACAAGTATTAATTTGTCAAAGTCTAAATATAAGCCACTAAATTGCAAAAATTAAAAATGCATACACTTAGTCCACCTTTATCCCTAAGTTGTCATCACTATTATCACATTACTACAACTAAATCATCACTCTATTACCACTACCGTCCCAGTAAGGGTAACACTTATACATGATAAGGATATTGTATTAACTAGACCATAATTGTAATAATTACATAAATCAATAATTAGAGTAGTCATCATAAATTATTATAAGGGCTAAAGGTGAATGATAATATTGGATCAAACTTTGGAATCATTAAAATAATACAAAATACCTTATTTAGCCTTAAATTACGCAAAATAATAAAATAAATGTAAAAAGACAATTTTGCTCCTATCAGTAAATAATTAATTAAGTTTTAGAAGGGTAAAATATTAAAATCATAAGTAAAACATACAAGAGACATGATGAGACATGCCACGATGATATGTGCCCTCAAACACAACAAAGATTTTGTCAAGAATAATTAAAAAATAAATCCTTAAAATATATCATATAACACATTAAGTAAGTCCTTATGATACCAAATCATCTAAAAATTGGCAAAAATCATCAAGACCCCACTAGGGATGCAACCGAATCGGATTTCGGGTGAGTCATGTGAACCCAAACTCGAATCCGCTACACTATTGGACATATCAAACCTAACCCTATAACCCTATAGGATTTTCCTTTTATATCCAAACACACCCTACAAGATTTATTGAAAACCTGCCACCTGCTTGATTATCAACCCTATTATCCGCCCGATCACCCGCCCTGCTTATTATTATTTTTCAATAGATTAAGCAGACTTAAGCTAATAAAGTAATAGTCTAATAATATAGTAAATTTACCTTCTCTTTTCCAACTTATTTTTAAATTTAACCTGTTACTATGTTTACATTTAGTAAATGTAGTTTATTTTATATATATATATATATTACTAAAACTAACGGGTGGGATGGGTATCTATCGGGTTTTAGTAGTTTCCAAGCCCGATCCTAATACCCTATAGGCTTTTTTAGTTATGTCCAAACCAGACTCTATTACCGTATAGTGTTTAATCTTATAGGATTTTTATCAGGTTGGACGGGTGAGAAACCCATTAATGGTCAACTTGGTTGCATCCCTAGATCCAACACTATAGATATATTTATTTTCATGAAATTCAATATAAAAATAGTAGATGACAGTAACATAACTGAAAAACAACAGAAAATTAAAGGAACACAATTAAAAACTTAACCAATCGTAAAAAATGGTGAAAAAATTACTAGAATATGTGTTATTACATTTTTTAATAACATAGGTAAATTTTCATGCACACACTTGAACATTTGGCATTTCGAGAGTCCAACAGACATCTTTAAAGAAGCCCTTTTATAGGTAGATTTTACAAAATTTTCCCTCACTCTCATAATTTTTCTAGATTTTTTGCATATTTACTACTTTCAATAATTTTCCTAAGATTCTACAAGTTTTAGTATAAAATATTTTACCCAGACTTAGATACCGACTACACTTTCTTACAATCTATTTTACTATTTTTCTATAATAACCCTCCAGTAGTGACAAGCCAATTATCTTAATAGAAGCTTAAGTAAAACATGATCAATACTTAGACTATACTCTCTTATTACTATAATAAAATATATGATAAAAATTATTAATAATCACTTAAATAATAAATTGACCCTCTAATTTAGCCTAAGATTATATAGTATATACATTTAAGTCTTCAATTAAGGACTATGTCTTCACTAAATACAACAAAAAAAAAGGAAAAGAAAAGAGAAAAATGGTAATATAAACTAAACCTATCACATCACAAAGCTAAAACTGATTGAGAATATTCTTTACTTGATATTATTAGGCGTTCATAGAAAAAGTGAATTACTTGCATTTTTATTAAGAGGTTTGGCTCAATTTTTTTTTTTTTTCTTTCCTTTTCTTTCATTATAATGAAGGAGAGAAAATTCAAATTGATGCTTCCAAAACCATTATTAATGTTATTAGACTATAAGGTCATTAATAAGTTAGTTTTTCTCTAAATGTGTTTGCTTGATGATATTCTTTCCATAATTTTATTTGTATAATTATACTGTTGAGGCAATTTGTGATTCACTTAATGACCCTTAAATTGGATCAACAACAAATTGGCCTTAATTAAAAAGCCATTTAAAATATCTGCAATCACATTCATTACTCAAATACTAGCTGTTTAGGTGAGAAGCTTTCATAGCTGCATGGACTCGGACACCCTAAATTTTTTAAATCAAGCTCTTCCCCCTTTTTGCATGCGGACCTCGTTATATTTGCTTACATGTATATACAATAATTAAAAAAAAAAAAAGAAGAAGAAGAAGAAGAGAAAAATACAAATAAGTTATTATCAACTTCTCTTGAACTTTCACTAACCAAAAATAACATTGTTAGCGTAAATGGTTATGTTATACAAGGTACAAGTTGTATCTTCCCCTTTATTTTTAGGCACTATATAACCAATGGTTAATTAATTATCAACTTCAATATTGGATTTCTCAGTTCTAGTATCTTGGTTGAAGTTCAACAACAGAACTGTTAGGATAGAAAATCTCCTTTGTAAGTGTATTTAGTTCAACAAGAAAAACACATCCTTATAAAGTTTGCTCAGAGTAAACATGGCATAAAAAAGAGAAGGAGATAGAGATCGTCTCATCTTATTTATATGATGTATAATATTATTATATTAACAATATAATGTTAAATTTAAATTTCAATGAAGATGACGCCGGCTTACTTTTCATTTTTTGTTATAATTTACATGCCATACATGCTAATTTAAATTGATGTGTGTGTATATAAATATATATAAATATATTTAAGTTGACATGACTGTCTTTTCATATAGAATTGTGATTTATCATTTGCCATGTCAACACATGTGATTTATCAATTTGTGTAATTAATGACTTGAAGTTTAAATATATTAATTTATTACAAATAACTTTTTAAGGTGATTCATAGTATCTAGATGGGATAGTTAATTATAAAAATAAATATAGTTCATTAGTTAGTTGTAAAATTTGGCAAAGTTCAATAGTTAACTGCAAAAAATGAGTAAAGCTCTAATAGGAGATCGATACTTTTAAACTTGAAGTAATC
Organism: Combretum micranthum; assembly: GCA_024138025.1. NCBI lineage: Eukaryota > Viridiplantae > Streptophyta > Magnoliopsida > Myrtales > Combretaceae > Combretum > Combretum micranthum. The sequence goes on along the minus strand of JAMXBD010003405.1, from coordinate 46,854 downwards.
ATCTGCACAAATTAATAAAATTTTGATATCAAATATGATATTAAACCAATGATAATAATAATAGAGCCTAGCACAAATTAGCAAAGTTTAGGTATTTGTACAATTATGGAAGTGTTTAGGAGTGTTTATTAAAAATACTGATTGTTTGAGACCTTCATATGCATGCTTTTCTTGTTTAGGCAGAATAATTATTTGGCCGTTGACGCTTCACTCCTTTGTTGGTTGTTGTTGCCCGACAACAAAGAAAATTTAAAGATAATTTACTGATTCTTCACTCCACATAAACATCCATGATTAATGTTCCTCAGTTAGATGGATCTCTAATATAATTGGACTATCTTCTTGATGTAAGAAACAATTGAACATGCAACTTGAACAACCTTATTTAAAGAAGGCCAAAAAAAAGACAACCTTATTTAAAATGGAACTTGATGAAGTTCTTGACAAGATAATACAGACAAGTTATCTTCGAAAATGATACAATGATCATAATTTGAACCGTATTTTTTAAAGACACTGCTGACACTAAAAGGAGTCATAAAAGTAGACATAGGCATGGTCCGATTTCGAATCAGAACCGTCACTGATGGTTCTAGAATCAGAACCGGACCAGTTGGACCCTTCTAAAACCGGCTAAGGAACCGTCTGTTTTTCGGTTCCTAGATAGTTCAGGCCTAAAACAAGATGGAATCGGCGTTTCCAATCAGTTCCATTAAAAAAAAAGAAAAGAATTATGTAAAAAAATTAAAAAAAATATATTAAATATATAATAATTAATGTTTACAATATTTCATATGAATAATAAAATTTATTACCAATTTACAATATTTAATATTTTATTATCAATAATACAAATAAACATAGCTTAAAATTATAAATGAATTAGTTTATATAAACTTATCCTAAAAGCAAAATTCATTCTTTAATAACGTGAGCCTATTTTTTGTATTACAATTTTCTTGTTATCCTCTATAGTATCTTACGATATCATATTGTTAATTATAATTAATATTAGTTGTATTTATATATAAATGATGCGCATTCTAAAAAAAATTAAAAATTCAGGCTAAATAATTTAATACTTTTAGACACAATAATTAATTATTTTGAGTATAAAATTTATTTTTTTACTTAAAAAGTCAATTCCACGGTTGCAAAACCAAAACGGAAACCGCCAGTTCTATAGAATCGGACTGGAACCGCAAGAGACAGTTCCGGTTCCTGTTCCGGTTCCTCATTTTCAAGATCCAGAACCGGCGGTTCCGGTTCTGGTTCGGTTCGGTTCGGTTCGGTTCTAGAATCTTGACCATGTCTACATAAAAGTATAGCTGGAGCATCTTTCATTTATAGCAATCATACACATTATACATGAAATTTGCTTTTTTTTTTTGGTTAACTAATTCTTCCTAATAAATGTTTGTTTGAAAACTTATTCCTTGCATATATAAAGACAAATAGTTATATTACTAAAATTTTGGAAAAAGGCATACTATGTACCAAATTGATTAGGACTTAAAAGTCAAGAATAATACATTTATGAAAATTATTAATAAAAAGAAAAAGGTCGAGATATAAATATGTTATTGCGATTCATAGGGAATGAAGGAAAACAAATAACCAAAATGGATATATATATATATGGTAAATTACATTTGAAGGTCACAACGTTTGGAAATAGATTAATTTTAGGTCACAACAATTTGGAAAGTTTAAAAGAAATCATAACGTTTAGTAGGTAAGTTCATTTTAAGTCAAAACGTTTAGAGAGTGAGTCAATTAGGGTTATCATTGGCACTTCTTAACATGAGAAATATTTAATTAAAACTCAAAAAACCCTTATTTAAGACTCAATTGACATGTATCGATAGAAAAAATATTAATTAAATCTCAAAAGACATTTTTCAAGTGTTGTGACATCTTTTAAACTTTTCAAAATTATAATCTAAAATAAACTTACCCCTAAATATTGCGACCTTCCGGTGTAATTTACCACACAAACATATATAGCAAAGAAGGCAAAATAAAATGATAAGTAGCTTGTGAAAGTTGTGTGAAAAAGGAGAAGTTATAATCGGAATTGCACCCTGGCTCTTGAGATTCCAAAAGCAAACCTTGCCACTCAATTGTGTTGTATATGGATCAATTTAAATAATATTGAAAAAAGATAAATATAACAAATCCTTTTTCCTATTTTCTAATAAATATTATAATTAATTTGTTTTCTGGGGAACTTGATCCTAAACCCGTCCTTAGAACATAAGAACAAGTCTATTTAGACTTAGGAAGACAAATGTATAGGCGGAACATCAAAGTCATGGATGTCATAACCAACAGCCCTCAAGATTTGATGCCCTAATGAATCATCTTCTTAAATCCTACTCAACCAGAATTCTTTTTATTATCTTCTGTCATCCGCCAACTTGTTCTAGAGTCACAACAATAATTTAACAGCACATCGTGTGTGGTTGACTGATTTTTTATTTTATTGATATATATATATATATATGTATAATTTTTAAACAAACCATTATCTTTAGAAAAAGGAAAAAAAAAACTATTTGTCAATAAATAAATACAGATAAAAAATAGGTATTTTTATTCATAGATATATCAAACAGATCATAAACAAATCAAATACATGATACAAATAGTGAAAATCAAATATTAAAGGGGTAATCTTTTGACTTGTTCCTTTATTTTTCTTATTTGCTTTATGTCTTCCGGAGACAAACTTTTAAAACATGAAATTTTATTATAAAAAAAGGTCCTATTAAATAATTCAAATCCTTTATAAAAGGTTTTGCATAATTTAGTAAATCCAAGAATGCATATAATTGCTTTTTGTTCATTTATTCAGGAAATTTTAAGATCTTTCTGACTATATGTTCCTATAACTTAATTCTTCCTTTTCCTCTTTCTACTCCTAGAATTCCAATGTTTCTTTCTAAAAATTGTGCCTTTTTAATACTTACCACTATTCCTTGTCTTTGAAATTTTGAAAGTACAATCTTTAAATGTCCTCTGTATTCATGTTCACTTTTAAAAAATACAAGAACATCATCCACTTATATTGCAGTAAAATCCTTTAGATTTTGAAAAGTTATATCCATTTTCTTTGAAAAATTAAAGGTGCATTCTTTAAGCCAAATGGCATAACTTTCCATTGAAAATATCCTTGCAAACAGGTAAAATAAATCTATGGTTGTGATTCTTCTTTCATTTTTACCTGCTAAATCCTAACATACAATCAAATTTACTGAATATAAAACAATTTTATATCTTTTCGACCAATTCAGCTTTATTAGGAAGATTGTAAAAGTCATTCCTTGTGTTATCATTTAATTTTCTATAATCTATTACCATTTTTTATTTTCCTCTTACTATCTCACTGTTTTCTAACAATAAAAGCAGAACTTTGTGTTCACTGTCTGATTTGTCTGTGACTCTAACTCTAATGGCTCTTTTATGCATTTCAAGGTCTTATCTGTCTAGATTATCACATTCTATTACCTTGAAATAAATTCTTGAATTAGGATTTATTATATCTAATTTACATACTATCTTATTCCTTCCCAAAATCTTATGGGATTTTCACAAAAAAATTGTTCTTTTCCAGGCTACTAATGATTTAGTCAATATTTGGGTAACCTATTTCTAAATATGAATTCTTTAAAATCCTACGTACCTTTCTCCATTTTACCATTTTTTCTTTATTTAATGCTATTTCTTTCTACTCAATTTCTTATTCTAAGAACTCTTTTAATTCTTTCGATTCTCTTGAATTTTCCTCCGTCCTTTTTCTGCCACTTTCCTTTTCTTGACATTCCCCTAACTTTTGATAATCACAATTCTTTTCATCTTTTTCGTCATGCCTTTGTAATAATCTGATGTCTGGTTCTATGTTTTCTAGATAATTTTTATATGCTATAGTTGGATGTCCTAAAATATTTATAGTATATCTAGTAATTAAGATACCATAGTGATTACTTAATAAAAAAAATCTAATTCTATTATACATCCAAATTTCTAACTACCAAAATTCCATATTGTATCATTTCATTATATGTTAATATAATCTATTCTTCTCCTATGAAAAAACTTACTTTATGTTTCTTTATGCATCTACACTAATTTGTTTTATTTTCATGTATATCTAAACTTATCCTGCATATATCCATTTGCTTAACTTCTTCTACAGGTGTTATTCTTTCATCTCATATTTGCAATACTACATGTATCTATTAATGCATCTAATTCTATTGTTTGTATCGTAAAGAATAACCTTATCCTGATATATACTCCTATAAACTTTGTAACATGCCTTTCATTTGGGCTTGACATTTTTAACTTTTTTATCCTTTCTAGAGATGTATTTGCTGCTCCCATGTAACTCCTCATTATATCGTCATGGTCATCCTATTTTCTTATTATTGTTTGTCGAGCCTGAATTTTTGAAAAGGTATCATTCGGTTTGATTTCCATTAGACCAGTACCCATCTAATGAAAACCCTTGACTGGAACCGAAAGAATTGAAATTGGAGTCGCCACCCAATCGAGGTTGGGAAATAAGGTTAAAACCGATGGGTTTGATCGTTTCTAACCCAGCTACTAGCCTACATTTAAAACTGGAATAAAACTGTTTTTTGATAAACCAGAGAATACTGGGTTCGAGGGCTAACCTATTAAACCTTTCGGTGCCACCTTCAAACTTTAATTTAAATTATATCTTCTCGCTACTTATAAAATTAATTAAAGAAAAAATTATTTACATAATTGTTATAAATTTTCTATTTTTTTTTTTATCTTTTAAATTAAGTAAATTTAAAAAGATGACCGGATAGGTTTTCTATATTATCTTTTGTTTCCCATTTTTCTTTTAGGTATTCTAATTTTTCTAAAGGTTTTTCTTGACGTTCTCCTAATATACTAGATCTACATTTAATTTTGTCCAAATTAACATCTATATTCACATTATCTAAAATAGTTAATCCTAACCTATTTAATAGTAATCTTTGATTTTCTACCATAAAGAACTGTAATCCTAAAATGCATATATGTTTATTATCACTCAAATCTCTAATATGCATTTTACTACTATGAGATGGTATTATCTGATCATCTCCTATTCTAAATTTAATTTTATGCTTATCTATTATGTCACAACTATAGCGTGGTTTTCCTCCTATATCTCTATTGACTGTACATGTTGGTAAACCTATCCAATATTCCTTTTGTATTAACTATTAACCTTCTATCTATTAGATTAGTTGTACAACCTATATCAATTAAAGCCTCGATTTCAATGGTATGATGCTTTAATTCTATAACAATTTAAACCTTTACATCTCTTCCTTATCTTCATAATTTTGCTTAATATTTATCATTTCTATAGGTCCTTCTAATAAACTATATTCTTGTCCATCTTCTATTTTTAATTTTCCTTTCCCTTCTATTATTTTTAGCCTACTCTCTAAATTTTCTACTTTGTCTTCTAAAATTAAGATTCTTCTTTCTATGACTCCTTCTATGTCAGAGCAACTTCCTTTATTATAACTCTTTTGATATTTATCAAAACCATAATTTTCTCCCTTTTTTTTAAGCAAAATTTACAATATTTTCCATTACATTTTGTACACAAATATCTTTGTCTAGCTTTTGGATAACCTTTATGTTCTATACATGGTTGATCATCAGGAACAAAAGCCAAAAGATAAGGACGAAGACAAAGATGGCGATGAAGAAGATGAACCTGAACAACCTAAACTCAAGAACGACACTAGCAACAATAACAACAATAACCATCATCCGATGATAACAATTCCAATCCCGATTCTAACCTTAACCTATACTTTTGAGCTTTCAATTTGTCTTCTTCTTCTTCTTCTTCTTTCTCTCTCTCTCTCCCCTTTTCTTTTTTCAATGACCATTTTATAATAAATGCTTGACAATGTCACTTTCCCACATTTACTTTCCATAAATGCCCACTGTATTCATATGTCCATTCCAAGCTATTTTCTTGTAAGTGTATTTCTTTCTTTCTTTCTTTTAATGACTCGCTTGATCTGGTCTATTAGTGGTCCTGGACCGCGTACAACCGAGCTACTCCCAAGGTCATCATAAGAGTCATCACTTTTACGGCTGGGCTAAGGTCAATGGGTCTGACCTCTTTTGATGCTGGTTGGGCTAGGTCATGAATCCAACAAGGGGTTGTGCTCATGAAGACAACAAAGATGTTGTGGGTTCTTAATGCTTTCTTTTACTTTCTAAAAGATAGGGATAGGTTTCATTATTCATTCGTATCCATAGATACAGGAGACAGACGATAGGAAAAATGAGATTATTGTGTTATTACCCATATATAATATATATATATTTTCTTGGTTTTTTCTCACATTTCTCTCCTCCTTTGCAATTTCCATGCTGTAATTATTTATTTAATTTTTTGCCTCATGTCACACACTCATTAGCCATATGCTGTGACTGTATAAATGGCATCATGTTAATTAACTTAGGCATAACTGGTAACCCAAAAAGTTTTAATTAGGTACCTAATTTAGCAATTTTTAAGTTCATGTAGTAAATTGAATATTTTCAAAAAGTTCGAGTAGTATCTATGACATTATCCCTACCTTTTTGTCTAAAACATAACTTTTAACATGATCATGTTCAACTCGTGTTTAGCACAACCTTTTCAAATTTGTGTTTTTCTTATAAGTAAATTTACAAGTATAATAAATACTACAATTACATTATGATTCATGCTTAGAGGATTCTAGAGTTCAGGAAGAGTTTACATTTCGAGCACGTGTATATACCGCTTATTGCTTGTGTGATTGATACGAGAAATTTACCATACTTATTTGGGTAAATTTGCAATCAAATCTGTTGGGAATTTAGGGATCAAAACGCACCAAAAATATATTTTATCTTTCATAAAAATACGAATCCTAAATCCCCAGTGGCGGATCCATGCAATTCAATCAAATTACAACAGATAGAATTATCTTTTTTTTATGCTTTCACTTATGGAAATTCGGATCTTAGATGTTGCAAACGCGAACACCCCTTACTATATCCACACGAATGAATTTCCAATTGGATCTTTGTATGTGTTCTAGTACGTAGGAACAATTCCTAATTTTGGGAATCTCTCTCAAAAGGGTTTCTCGTTTTTTAGGTTACAGAGTTTTTTTTGTAATTTCTAATGTGATGGCAAGCGTCTGTAAACCCTAGAGGTGACCATCACCTCCTATTTATAAGATAATATCATCACGGATGATTTTACCCCTAATCATATTACGGTTTCATTTTGAACTTATAAATGACAAATTTAATTCGCCAATTAAATATTTATTAATATTAATCAAATTAAGATTAATAAAAGCTCAATTAATTCCTAATATAGTTATCTATAATAACTCATGATCCAATTAATTCATTCTTTATGTGTGACCATGTAGGTTCACTTAATATTGGCAATAGCCTTGAAATACCTTTTTGACCTACAAGACATAATTGATCTTTAGCAAGACATTATGCCTACTCAAATTAAGTGAAGATCGGTGATCCGACTTTAACTATTAACAGTCAGTTATTGTTTAATCACATATTTCTAGATTCCAGAGTATGACTGACTTAAACAAATGATATTGACAACTCCTTATCAATTCATTCGAGCATGGCCATGCATTTCTCAGTCTTACTCATCAAGAGGCTCAAAAGATGTCTCTCTCAAATTAATAAGAGGAACAAATCCCATCTTAATCACTAAACTTCCTCTACATGATTTATATTATGCCCAATCTCAACCTTTATAATTATCCGGTTAAAGATAACGTTTGATTGAGTCAAAACACAATATTCCTCATATTGGAATCTATGGTGATTTTAGGTCTAAGGACTAAAACAACATTGTCAATGAAAAATACTTATCGCATTGATCCATATACATTCTCATATTTGGTCAATCCAATACAATGTACTCTTACATGTATTCATGTGCTGAATTCATATCTCATATCCATGATCAGTAAAACATGATCATCATCCAGCCGACATACTAGTCTAAATTCATTATTATTCCATATAACGAACGACTAAGGATAATTTAGAATAAAGTTATTTCTCACCTTATGGTTTTACTATTAAAGTCACATACTTTAATGACATAAGGACTAACCAATATATTCAAGGAATAATACTTTATCAAAGCAAAAAGGCCAATAACAATTTTGATAAAGAAAATGGCATATATATTATAATGATAATAAACATTCAAATGACATAGAATCCGTATGGCCTAGGGCACATCATTAGCAATATATGCTCTAATTCTTACTTAACTTAAAGATAATTGGTACTTAGATAGAAAATATATTCATTTTAGGTATAAATGAAGCAAACATCAATTATTTGATCAAAAGCAACAAGAATTGGAGATGAACAAGTAAAAAAAAGGCACTATCACGGCCGGGAAAAGGACGGAATCTAGAAGGCATGAAATAACGATCTCAGATAAACGAACCTATTTAATCCGTTATCTCCTCGAATCACTTTGATGCCATTGATTCTAGTCGGGAGAAGAAGGAGGAGAAGGATAAAATATCATCCGAGAATATCACGGCTAAATTACGGCCGTGACAAAGAACACTATCTCCTCTGTATTATTCTTAAGCAGCAGATAACGACTACATTGAGGACTGAGGGAAGCCACAGTGGAGATCACGAGCACGATGACAACCGTGATGGATAGGCAACAATTTCAACAGTGACAACATGTGTGTCCCAACCGTGATTTTATAAGGAAAACATTATTCGAGGATATCACGGCTTGAATAACGGTAGTGATTGTTGTTGAAACAACATTCCAGAGATGATAAGGGCCCATGTAACGGTTGTAACACTCACCATTGTGGAAGTTACAATTTGCTTATTTCGCACCACTTCGGAATTTTTGGTTTTTTTAAGGGAAATGAAGCCCCATTGATATATACCTTCGTCCATGAGATGTATTCATTAAGGGAAACATATATATAGTCCTTCCAATCATTACAAGGAATCATGAATCATTGTAATAGGACACACACCATTCACACACATCCCTCTCTTCCCTTTCTCATACAATCATTTGTGTAACCATAAACAATAGTGTATTGTGTATTCGTGTACGTAGTATATTTTGTTCAAGACCTGATGTAATCTTCCATTATTAAGGGTTGTTTTCTTTCTCTTATTCTTATCTATCTCATTATGTGTTGTTTTTTCTATACGTCACGAGTGAGTAATTGTGTAGGGCTCATGTAGCCACATGTGGCAGCATGTATATCAATGCATTAAACATCTAATATTGTAGGATTTCCTAGTTTCTATAGTATATTAACGTATTCTAATTCTAAGTAGTGCATGACTCTGGATTAGATCAGGTTTCTCAATCATGATGCAGCTTTGTGTTGCATTTTGGTAGTGCGATGAGGGGGCATGAATTGCATTTTCGATGTGGAAGACAATTGTAAACGCGCTAGACAAAGCAACTCCAGTTTGGATGTCTGAGTTATGGATGGGACAAGAGCAACTCGTATACTTAACATGCAAGTTACAAATCCCACATTCTACAGGCAATTTGCAAATCGCATATTCTACATGCGTTTTGCTAATCGCTTATTCAATATGCAATTTGTCTCTCCACCAAACTCGCATTTTTAAGATACAATTTTGGTCTATCCAATTTTTCCACTTATTTTTATAGGACGATTAGAGTCACCTTTCAATTGTTAGGTTCCACTTGTGCCAAGGTATAGTAAAACATCAATTTTGGATTTAATTAATTTTTTATATAAAAATTTAGTTCTTTTTTTTTTCAATGAGATCAAAAAAAAAAAAACATATAGGAGTCCAACTAGCAATAATGGCCATTAGTCATTATCAAAATAGACTATCAAAAGGATCTCAAGAGAAAAAGTTTGAGAGAATTAACAAAAAAAAAAAGGTTCCTCTAGCCTAGTGCCGTTGGCAAAAGAAATAGGGTACAAAATGTCTAAAGTACACATAGGCACATTATTACAAAAAACATTGTATGAATACAAGTGAAGTCTTCATTGATCATCCTCCTTGATCCCATGGCAGTAAGATCATGGACTACCCAGTTTGCTTCTCTAGCTGTCCACATCAGAGTTATCATTTATTGTTCTTGCAGCATCCGCATCAAATGCCTACATTTAACAACAACATTAGGAGTAAAATTATCAATTTCAGTATCAAGAATCCAATTAATTGCATCCCAGGAATCAAATTCAATAATTCCATCATGTAGATCATGTTCTTCGAACCATTTTAACCTGTGATATATAGCCAAGACTTCTGCAATTAAAGCAGATGTAATAGACAAGTACCGATGCACCCACCAATATAAGAACCATGGAAATTTTTTGCAATGATTCCAACAAAGTAGGAACCTTCGGGGCTTTGAAAGCTGCATCACAGTTAATTTTGGTCTGTGACAAATGGGACAGTGCCAAAGACTAGCGAAATGAAGACCATTCTATCTTCTCTATTTTTGGAAGTGCATCCAAACTCGCTACCATCCTTTGCAATGGTCTACCCAGTTTAGATTAGATTTATGATTGAAAATCCTTCTATTCTATTCACACCAAGCATCCCAAAACAAAAAGGTACCCATTACTTGTGGAGGACAAGTGGTATAATTTGCTAGAGACTTCTTCCACCTAAAGTTTCTTCCAACCAAAAACCCATGTTCAGGTTTTTGTTAAAATGAAGAGACTGTTCCAATCCTAATTTTCGTGCAGCCAATTGCACCTCCCTACAGTTCTTAAGCAAATGATGAGCATTTTCAATTAGTCCACAAAAGCACATTTGATATCTACATCTATACCATGTTGAAGCAAGTTATCCTTTGTTGGGAGCCCATTCCAACAAATTCTCCAAAGGAACATTTTAATTTTAGGATAAGTGGGCTTTCTAAATCCAGGCAAAGTTATTTTTGTTAAGTGTGATCTTCCTTCCTCATCATGAAGAGCTTTATAGGCTGATATAGTCCTGAAGTGACCATCTGATCTAAGATCCCAAATTAATTGATCATTAGATTCATTAGAGAGAAGAGTTAGTTCCCCTAGAAAGCTCCAATTTGATGATCTAGAGGATAAGAGATTGTCTCTCATTCCAACCTGGATTATTCTAAGCTTGATCAAGGATTCTGTCTCTTGCCGAGTAACTAAGAGGGCTAAAAATGCAGTTGATAAGTATGCCTTTCCTAACCTACTTATCCATCCAAAATTTTATTTTTTCCCTTTTTGGTAGCCAGAAGCAATGATTGTTCATTTTAGTCATATTTCTTAGAATCTCCGTCAAAGTTTTTAAGTGCACTCTCAAAAATATTATGTCCTCTAGACTCTTCCTTCTGATAAGTTGAGACCATAAAGGTTTCCATTTGTGTAAGTTCCATGCCAGCTTCCAGAACGCAGCTTTATTCCTTTCCTTATATCCCATACACCAGTTCCATTATGTTCTTTTGCTCTTTTAACTTTCTCCCAACTAATACCATAGAATCCTTTTTCCCTTCTTTAAATCCCCTGTAAAAAAAAAAAAAAAAAAAATTTTCATCAATTTCTTAGTCGATCAATTATATTCTAGGGATCACATGGCTTGAATATTTAATAGCTTAAGCTACCATGAATAACTGATTCCAGAGCATTTTCTTCCCTACATGCTGGCATTGAGGATTTCTAACTTGTTAGTTTAGCTTTGATTTTGTCAAGGACGGACCTTGAATCAGTACCACTGATATTACCATTTTCTTTGATAGGGAAAACCCAGATATTTAATCTTGTGATCTTTTTTAACCTACCAAGTTTAAAATTTGTTCTTTAGTATTCAGGTAGTGTTATTAGAGAAAATTATCCTTGATTTTTCCAAGTTAATCTTTTGCCCTGAGCATTTTCTAAAGAGTTCTAAGAAATTCCACATGCACATAGCATTATCATTGGATGTTCTCCATGAAATGATGTCATCTACAAATAAAAGGTAGGAGACACTTAGATTGCATATTTTCAACAAAATTGGCTTTCTCACACCTAGGTCTATAAGAGTTAATAGCCCACACTCAGACAAGAATGAAGACGTAGGGAGACATTAGATCTCTTTGTCTCAAACTTTAGAGCTTCAAAAAGTTTCGAAGCTTCACCATTAATTAAGACATGAAAACTAGAACTCAAACAGGAAGAGATAATTTTGATCCAATTGCTAGGAAAGTTCAATTGATAGAGGACTTTAATGATAAACAATCCTATCGTAGCCTTTTCAAGGTCCGGTTTCCATATCATCTAACCTATTTTCCCAGGTTCCTTCTCATCCTTGCCATGAATTCTTCAAGAGGATGATACTACAAAGCAGAACATCTAAGAACAAAACTTGCTTGTGCTGGATGGATCAGCTCACTTAAAAAAGGCTGGAGGCGGTTCACTAAAATTTTGGAGAGGATCTTATATGTAGTGTATATAGGCTAACAGGTCGAAAGTCTTATACTTTACATGCCCATCCGCTTAGGAATGAGAACTATGATGGCTTTATTCATCTCTGGATCAATTTCTCCTCAGCCATCTTAAAATGATATTGCTTATGTCTGGCCCAATGAATCCATCCAAATGTTTTGCTTCTGACTATGGATTTTAAGCCCTTCTATATTTCCCTAAAACTAATTGGTTTCCATAAATCTTCATTTTGCTCTTTAGTAAGAGCGAAAGCTCCAACACAAGGAAGATCCCTTCTCCCAGCACTTATTTTACTAGATTTGAACAAAGTTTCATAGAAAGAGGCGATCATTTCTCCTATGGTATCTTTGTCTACATGCCATGTATCATAGTCATCAGTAAGACCAAAAATTCTATTTTTTGCCCTATGAGCTGACGTACAGGCATGATAGAAAGGCGTATTCTGGTCTCCATCAATGATCCATTGACTTTGAGTCTTAGCTGCCCAAAGAATTTGCTCCCTCCTAATGACTTCATTTAATTCTTTCTTGAGGGCATTAAGAGTGTTCCAGTATTCTTGGCTTCTTATATTGGCACTACTTTCATCCAAGGTTTTTAAGCTTTCAACAAGAATCCTCTTTCGCTCTTTGATAATCCCAAAAGTTTCTCTATTCCATTTTCTAAGTTCGACAGTGGTCCCAACCATATTAATAACAGGGTATCGGCCACATGTTTGAACATGGGATGATCAATCCACATGTTTTGAAAGCAAAAGGGTCTCTTTTTCTGATTAAGACCAACATTGGGTAAGGTATCTAGTCTTAATTAATTTATTAAGATCTTTACTCATATTCATCCAAGTAAAGGGTGGGCCACTAAAACCAAGATAAATCATTTTAGAGTTATTCATACAGTCTTGGTAAAGGTATGATCAATGCTAACGTAAGGGTCCACCCCCCTCCCCTCCCATTTTCAGAAGCTTGAATAATATCATTAAAATCACCAATGATTGCCCAAGGCCCATCAACACCTTTGTCGTTTTATAAGATTCTCCTATAATAAACAACATTCCTGGAATTTAGGACTCGCATAAATAACTGATAGAAAGAAAACAAGGTTAGAGAAAGGTACCAAGACACGGAGGTGCATTTCCTGCTTAAACGAGAAAAGAGTCTGAATAAGGATTCCATCATTATTCCAAAGGGTTATAATTCCCCTCCCATACCCCCTGACACCAACACAAAGCATATGATCAAAATTAATTCTGTGGCGGAGAACTTCTACATCAGGCTCAGTCGTTATGGATTCTAACAAAATAAGAACCTCTGTTGCATAGGAATCAATTAGCATATTAATGCAAGGCATTCTTCGGTTAAGAGGGGATCCTTTAGTGTTCTACATTACAACCGTGAAAGGAAGATCCCTTATTCCACCAAGATTTATTAAATCGATATCAATCATTGAGCAATTCATTATCGATACCAAGATAGTACCACAAAAGGATAATCAATTTCTAGAGATATCAACCAAAGAATCTCCAGTCTTATCTCACAATGCCGATACTCTGTTAGTAGCATCAAAGGCATGACTTCCTCTGGGGAAAAAATCCAATGCTAACATAGATCTTGTGCTAGGAGGCTCACTATTGGCCATATTGGTAGCCCCTCTTGTACTAACTCATAACGATAAACTGCTCTGATTATCATGCAAACCGTCCTCTCTCGAGCTGCCAAGAGGGCTTGCGAAAGGTGTCTCACTCTGTGATCTTGCTCCTTTGCTGATAGTATGATCAAGGAGGTTTCCCTGGTCGATTGAATTCTATAAGCCATGTTGTTGGCTATTAACCTCCCTCGTGGGAAAAGAGTCGTAGGAAGATTCTCGGCATTTGTCTTTGTCTTCGATAAGCATTGCGGGCTCGAATCCTTGATATGTCCACATGTAATCTTATTAAGCCGTTTAGAGAGGACATTTGCGAGATTGTTGAGTTCCCCTCCATCAATGGCGTCGACGAGTATCTGTATAGAACTCGAACCGTTAAGGTAAACTGAATGCACAGTGGCTATTTCCCGTACTGATTCTTTTACTTTGGTAAGTCTTTCCGCCAGTATGGGGTGAGTCTTCTTTTGTTTATTTGAAAAGTAACTCTTAAAGATCTGGTTATTTTCAGGGTTGGTAGACCAGTCCATAAGCTTTTTAGCTTTCTCAAGCTTATTTTGAAGGAGGGCATTGTAATTGAATAAAGAATCTTGGGCTAAGAGATGTTGGTTTTTTCCGAGGTCAGTTGTGTTTGCCCGCTTATCTTCCTCACTAAAGCATCCCTTTGGTTCCTAAGGATAACGTCTCTTCACCTGCCTTTTTTTCCTACATCTATCAACTTTTATCCAGTCCCCATAAGATCTGCTAACGTCATTATCTCTAAGCTTAGCTTCTCTATCAGTAGTGGTATTACTCTAGTTTTTAGTTGCCAAGGGTGGAGGTTCTTCATTATTATTAGAAGGAATACCTCCATCTTTCAAATCCTCCAAGAGATTTCTGTTAGGGCATACAACAGAGTTGTGTCGTACACATCTGCAATGTTCACATAGTGAAGGCAATCCCTTGTATTGAACTTTAAGTTCCATGTCATCAACAATCACCTATGAACAAGTGGGACGTTATATACAACTTGCACGCAAATTCTTGTGAATTGAGCCCTTTATGTGCTAATGGTATAGGTATCAAATCGCAGAACTTTCCCAGTGATATTTCTTATCTTTTTTAAGGTGTAAGATTGATTGTATTCTATTAGGAGTCCATTAATTCTTACCCACATTGCAAGCGAATCAATCTCTTTCTTAGAAGGAAGGAATCTTGGGGACCATTTACAGATTACCAAATATTGATCGTTTACAAACCAAGGTCCATCTATAAACACTAATTCCTTGTCTTCCATACGCTAAAAATGAACAATGTAGAGACCCATTCCAACGCTTATTATCCGAAAAACACCTCTATCTTTCTATAATATTTTCAATTTTTCTTGTAGTTTGATACATCCTAGAAAAGGCTTCTGTGGGTTTCATTATTATCGCTTTCTCCCATGGTTCTTGTAACCACCATCTCTCTTTACTAGAGAACTTAATACAGCCTATCCCATTTTCACATTCACCACTTTCTAAAAGATCACTTGACTCCAGCTCCACATCCATAGTTTCAACTCCAAAATCCATCGTATAAGTACATTTATTGAAACATTCATTTTGAGCAACAAGAGACCCCATATTGGTGAGTTGTTCATTTGTGATGGCTTCCTTGAAGGTCAGAACTTGGGATCTAGGTTGAATGTGTCAGCAGGGGGTAAGGAATCTTTATTCGAGAATCTAAATTCTCTTTTTTCTCTGATATTCCTTTGTGTTCTTTGAACTTTGGAGTTTGGTCATTCTCCGATCAATGTACTTTAAACAAAAGATTACTATAAAAAATCGGTTTCCTTACATATAATTTGATTCCTCGTTTTCTCTTTAAAAACAAATGGAAGGATTGAAAACCCCAATCATTTACTGTTATATATAATTAAATTTGATAAATTACAAAGAAAAAAAGGAAACCCATGTTTTTAATAATTTGTAAAAAGGTGATCCTTGCTTTTTTTATATATATAAAGAAGTGACATAGACAATTTTGTTAGTGACAATTAAATAAATAACAAAAAAAGAAAGCAGAAAATCATGTTATTAATTAATGTAGTGAGCAAAGCTGAGGATGAAAACAGAACACTATAGTCAATGGCTTTGTAAGGACCCGTTATCCCCTTATAACTATTATAGGTGATAACAGTTCCCCAACCACATATAACCTGCATAATTATATGTAAGGTTGTCTAAAAAGAAATGTTTGAGCAATTGTTTGTCTAATTCTATAACAATCAACATATATCAAATCATAGTTTTTTTTTTATACTTTAGTAGAACTTAGTTTCAATACTAACATATATCACAAGATACGTATCCCAAGTCATCCATAGTTACATACATAAATATATTACAACTAAAGACTTCTTACAAGACTTAACAAAATCTTCAAAACACAACCCAGACTAAAACTTTAGTTACATCACCAACAACAGAAGTCATATAGTCTATTACAATTATAGGGTTCCATTGAGTCCATGGTTAACTCTAATCCTCCAAATCATCAAGAAAATCTTCAAAGTCGGTTTCGTACCCCATACTCGCATAGAACTCATCGGAGTCATCACTTGAAATGGATAAAATATGAGCCAAAGGCCCAGTACACAAGTAACGAATACAAATGCAAAGTGAGTCACACATTCTTGGACCAAATACATATGCAATAACCAATTGTTTATTGTTCAATTTTTAGTTAGTAAAACAACACGGAGTATTCAAACTCGGACAACAGGATCTCTTTGGGACCTAAGTAACAACCTTGACGCTCAGGGGGTTGATATAAGTTGTTCGGGGACTTACACCATCTTCGATAAATTTACGATAAGAAAAATAGCTTCATCCAGGGTTTCTAGCCGTTACCATCTCTACTTAGACTCAGTCCATAACATAAATATAGTCCCGTTCCCATAAACGTTGAACTAAACCATGGTACTTCCCCCAAGTTTAAGTAGATGTTATGCCGATACCAAATACCCCGTCGATTACTTGCTGAACCACTTATGAAAGTCATTTCAAATGACAGGGGTGGTTCTAGCGCCTAAACTACCATGCCCCTAAACCGAGCAGGGTGCCGCTCCCCATATCAGATTCAACGGCATAATAGATATTCAACAAGCAATTATTAAATTTTGTTAATTTAAAGTAGCTTTAACGGATGCCTATCTTAACAAAGAAACAAGCAAGTTACTACGTACCTGTGCAAGTCGGGAATTAATGGGGATGGTCGAGCGGGGATCAATCACTGTTCAATGAGATTATCACAATATCACGTTTAGTTCAAGCTTAATATCAACTAATCTCATACTTAACCATTCAAGTAAATTCAAATAAGTTACCACAAGATCTTAAAACAAGCAAAGGAAATCATATATACAATATAACTAGTTTTAGCTTAACACTCATAGACAACCAATAATTTGTTAAATCTACAAATATACTTAAATCATGCTTACTTATATCACTTAATCATCATAACACATCAATTATCATATATTTATCTCATTTTAGTCCAAAAGATCTATTTGTTAAAGCAAATACACATAAAACAAACAAAAACAAGTTTTTAACTTTGTTTGGAAAATATATCAGCTAGAAAGAAGTGAAATTTAAGCACTGATACTTTTATAATTTGGAAAAACTTAAAACATAAAAGTTGTAGATCTCTTTTTAATCTTTCCAACGCAACTTGAATCACCTCAAACGGAGGTCAGATGAAAAATTTATGGGCAAAATATGAAAAGGCCACGAAACAGGGAAAATTTACAAAACCAACACCGGTGTTTAACGCCGGCGGCGTAACGTTGAAATTTGTCAGCGTTAAAGGTCAAGCAATCTGGTCACCGTGTGACTCCTCAACACCGCCAAATTCCACACGTACACCGGTAGCATAAACTTCAACACCGGTAGCGTACTTTACCGGCGTAGACTCTGTGACGAGTTACGAAAATTCTTTTGAAATCCCCTGTTTTTCATGTTAAATTTACACTTCCAAAATTCCCTTAAACTCATTCCAAGTTTTCCAAATCTTGTTATATGATCAATACATTATTCAACCTACATAAACTTCACTCAAAACATTAAACCTTCACCACAAATCATCATACACAAATACCATCCCAAATCCTCACTCATCAACACTCTCAACATTTGATCATTCAACCACAACTTTCCAACACTTCCAAATTCGTATACCACACATACAACTAACTTCTATAACAACAAAACATTTCTCATACAACCAACAAAGCATATGAATCATCAAACACAAGTTTAAGTTTAAATCCTATTGTCAAGAAATCATATTCATGCATAAGTTTAAGACATAAAAAACATACTCACCAATAGAACTTTATGTCTTAGCTTTGTGGTCCTTAAGCAAGCTTTTGGTGGTTATTTTTGTAAGAGTTGAAGGGGTTAATGGTATATAGCCATGGGAGAGATTTTGGAGAAGAAAGAAGAAGGTTTTGGAGCTTTGGAGGTGTGTTTGGGAAGTCTGAAAATTTTACACGAATTTGACACTTTATTAGGTTAATATTATCTTGTTATTTGACTTTTGAGGCATCAAAAGTTAAGGTAACTAATGACTTAACTTTTGGCTAATTAATGAAATTAGTTTAAGGCCTTAATGGTGGTTTAAAAGCTTGATTTTTGGCCTTATTTTTCTGCTATAAGGAAACTTATATGCATGCATTCATCTACTTGTTTTAGTACATTCCAAACATAATTCATACATGTTAATGAAATCTAAATTTTATGAACTAAATATTTAATAAATTCTAGAGTATTTACATATTTTAACACAACAATAAAACACATAATTTATCATGAACATAAATCATATTCAACACATACAAAAGCATGTATAATTCCAATGAAACTTTTATAAAATATGAATTAGGAATTTCATGGCTATTTCAGGCTTCTTGGTTGGGATAAGCGTTGGTTGACGGTGATAATGAAAAGGAAAGATTATTGTTGTTTATTATTATTATTTTTTTTTTTTTTTTTTTTGGTTGGGGGTTGGGGTGTGGATCGTATTCATGTCCTAGGGTCTATTTAGATAGTTTGTTTTTATCTATATTTATATCTTTTTCAAAATAATATGTGTAAATATGTTCGATTTATATTTATATTTTATTATATTTGATCTATTTAATCTTTTAATGAGAACTTTAACTTTTTTTGTATCTATATCTAATTCAATAACTTATTAAAAAATTTTAAAAAAGAATCTATATCTATAATCTATTAACAAATAAATAGATCCATAGAGAAGGATGGGCAAATTATTGTACTAGCATATACTTCCAATGGACTTCAACCTGTTGTTTACCATAAGGCAAATAGACTCGTAGAGAAGGATGGGCAAATTGTTGTACAAGCACCTACTTCCAATTAGGGATGCAATCAGGCAGGTCATTATAGGGTACCCGACTCATTAAAAACCTTATAGAGTTTGACCCCATAAGGTTTCAATTCGAGTTTCGGGTCAAGTATATAAACCTGAAGAAACTCGACCCGATAAAATTAAAAAAAATTCAAAACATTAACAGTAATACACATATACACATGCGGTACTTCTTCAATCCTAGCCGCTTCATACCAATTTCATTAGAAATAACTCACATACATAAAATAATAAAAATTTTTTTAAAAAGTTCATATGTGCCGTTATGCTCATCCATGGATCGATTTTAATTATTTTTTAAATTGATAGGATAAAGTTGTTGAACATTTTGAATATTATATCTACCATTGAAACTTATCTTTAAAATCCACACAATTAATTTTTGTGTGCTTTAAAGTTCGATAATTAAAAAGCTATCAGAATGTTATATATATATATATATATATGTATGTATTCTTTTTTAATTTCAATTATTTTATACCCTGGTATGGAAACCTGCAATTTGGATGAATCCTTATATCTTTAGCTTGTTATAATTTTGAAAATGATGATAGCTAGGAAATGTAATCTATAAATTAAAAATCATGCAATTATAAGAAAAATTATCTAAAGAAAAAAGTTGATACATTTATTTTCAATATGAACTTTAAAAAAAAAAATACTTGTATTTTCGGGTCGGGTCGAAATCGAATTCATCATTATCGGATCGGATTCTAGAACATCTTATATGTAATCAGATCATATTCAGATTTTACATGACTCGTCCCGAACCTTTCATTGTTGTATCCGTACTTCCAATGGCCTTCAGTCTGGGGTATACCGTAAGGCAGCAGAAACCATAAAGAGTGTGACACGATGTCCAAGGATTCACGGTAACCCCCAACATTAACGTACGACGATGTCCTCAACTCAAACTAGATGGCACTCCATTTGATCGTAACTGGTACCCTGGCGTTCAGGAAATAAATTTGCTGTCTGGAGCTTTCCCTTCAACCTAGATTTCTGGAAATAAATATTTAATATGTGTTGTGAATTTTTTTATTTTTTTATTTTTTAATTTATTTAATACATGTTAAAAAAATAAAAAAGAATAGTATTTTAGGAATAGCAAATTGATATTAGTGTTATTATTCATGTTCAAATTCATTTGATTCCAGCCCTAATGATTCTCTGATTTTTGTTCATTTTTCTTTTTTATTGTTTACAGCTAATTATTTAGTTATTACTAAAAATTTAATTAATTAATATATTAGTTTATTGAATTAGTTAAGTTGAATCAATCAAAACCATGTAGCCGAACCAAACTGATAGCAGCCGGCATTAAGATAATAACACGATCGCTTGTTTATAAAAAAAGTTTGTTTAAAAAAAATACAAAAACATACGGATAATTTCTTTCTGTAATTTACCATATTAATTTTTTTTTGGTAAGTAAATTTACATTGTTGATAATATAATAAATTCCATTATGGCTGTCTATATCTTCCTCAAGACATGGCCCACGAGCCTGTGAGTGAAACACAAAGTGTCGTGTCGATAAAAACATTGTCGGAAATGCTGGATATGGAGAATTGTAGAAGGTAGATGAGGCATATAATGCCACCAGCTCTAATTTTTATCCACCATACACGCAACTTTATTGTATATACAAATATATATATGAATATATTAAGGTCACCATCAGAATAAATTTGCATGTATAGGTGAAGCCGATGATTTTTTCCCCATTTTTATCCACTTATTGCTTAGCCTAGTAGCCACTTTGCACGTGCAGCTATTTGTCCCTTTTTTTTTTTTTTTGGCCAAAGCTATTTGTTTATTTAGAAATGAAATTAATTGGGAAAAGGAAATTAATATATATATTTTTTAAAAAAAATTACAAAAATATTGTTTGGACGAAAATAATCCTAGAATGAGATAAGTTGATCTTGTCTTTTAAAGAAACGAGTTTAAGTTATCTATTTCATAATTTTTTCTCATATAGTAGGATTTTTGAATTTTTTTTTTAAAAAAGTTACCATTTTTTTCCTTAATCCAAATTAATTACTATTTTATTTGTATTAAAATTAAATATCAAATATGTGATTTTCATTATTTAAAAAATGTTATAAATATAATTTACATGGTTTTGTGGTAAGAAAGATAATTAATTTTTTTTATTAAATAAATTCATATGTAACGTTTAATTGTCATCGGGGAATAGCTTGATTCAAATAAAATATAATAGGATTATATTAGTAAGATAAGTAATTATTACAGCTAAAAAATAATATGTATAATATCCCGGTATTTATTACAGAGAGGAAATAATTATATTGATGTTATTTTCATGGTATTTATGATAAAATTGAAAAATAAACAAACAATTATGGTTGAAGACATGAATTGCTATTCATAATTTTAAGTAATAGCAATTACCATTCCTTTGAAGCGAGCAGTAATAATTATTTATGTCAAGTAAATAAATGTATAAGTGGTATGTTTAAACTATGATTTTTACAATGGTAGATGCATGTAAAATTGCATTTATGAAATGCAAGTTCTTTGAAACTAATAAAGATGTCATTTTACAATGTGTATGGATAACTAATTTCTATAATCATTTTTTTTATTTTACCATCATTTTCCTATAATCATATTATTTTTTTAAAATAATAAAGAATTTTATATATGTGTTGTACTGTGGAGAAAGGCTTATAGTAAGGGTTATATAGGTAGTAATTAATTTAAAAATATATTATTTTTTTTATATAAAAATATAATAATTTATTTATGACTATTGAATATTTTTCCCACTCTTACAGTTACACCCCTACCTAATTCCCCAACTCTCAATCATGGCCACATAGGAAATTCTATTTATTTTCTCCGACAGTACTAAGTTCTACACAACTTTCGACACTGGTCACCACTAACCAACACCAAAACAAACCAAGCCAAAATCTAATAAACATGGCGGACACCATAGTACTGTACCCGTCTCCAGGAATCGGCCACATATCTCCATGGTTGAGCTTGGGAAGCTCATCCTCAAATTCCAACATATATCATTAACACCACCACCACCACCACATTTCTCAATCACCATCCTCTTAACCTGTGGACACATGGATTCCCCAACCGTCACCTCTTACATCCAATTTATCTCCAAATCCTACCCTTCCATCTCTTTCCTCCGCTCCCTCCTGTCTCCGTTGACCTCATCCTCCCCGCAGCCACGCCGCCATGGTCTTCGAGTTCCTCCGCTCAACGCCCCCAACGTCCACTACTATCTCAACCAAATCTCCCAAATTTCCACCATTAAAGCTCTCGTCATTGACATCTTCTGCACGTCAGCTCTCCCTGTAGCCCGAAACCTCAACATCCCAGTCTACTATTTCTACACCTCTGGAGCCGGCGCTCTCGCTGCTTTCCTCTATTTCCCACCGTTTTCGATCAATATAATAACCCCACCAAGAAGATAAGCTTCAAGGACTGCGATGCTGGGACACTGATCCACCTCCCAGCCGGTTTGCCCCCACTTAAAGCCACCCAGATGCCTGAACCGACTCTGGACATGAACGACCCTTCTCACGACGACATGTACTACTTCTGCACTCATCTTTCTAAAGCAGACGGGATCCTGGTTAATACTTTCGAGGAACTGGAGCCAAAAGCGCTGCATGCTCTTTCTAGCGGCTTGTGCGTGCCTAACGGACCAACCCGTGTACTGCATTGGTCCTTTGATAGGAGATCATACAGCTGGTCCTACTTCACATGCATCAAACGGCGGCAGCAAGGGCGACAACCTAGGAGAAGGAGAAATCACGACGACGATTGCTTGTCGTGGCTAGACATGCAGCCTAAGAAGAGTGTGGTTTCTTGTGCTTTGGAAGTAGAGGAACATTCTCTGCTCAACAGATCAAGGAGATAGCACTAGGGTTGGAGAAAACCGGGTGCAGGTTCCTGTGGGTTGTGAAGGCTCCCAACAAGACACCGCTTAAGGATCCTGTCGGCACTGCTGCTTTTCGCGACAGTTTGGAGTTGGAAGGTTTGTTTCCTGAAGGGTTCTTGGAGAGGACTAAGGGGAGGGGCCTGGTTGTGAAGTCATGGGCACCACAAGTGGCTATACTGAGGAAAGAAGCGGTCGGGGCTTCGTTACGCATTGCGGGTGGAACTCGATACTGGAAGCGGTGCTGGCAGGCGTGCCGACGGTGGCTTGGCCGCTTTATGCGGAGCAGCATCTGAACAGGAATCTGATGGTGGAGTTTATGGAAATGGCTATCCCGGTGGAGCAGGGATGGGGATGGCTTTGTGAGTGCAGATGAGTTGGAGAGAGCTTTGAGGAAGCTGATGGAATCGGATGCTGGAAGGCAGTTGAGAGATAAGTGGTTGAAGATGAAGGAGATGGCTTTGGATGCTCTGAAAGAGCGTCTGGTTCTTCCTTCAGAAACCTTGCCAGTTGGTTCGGATATGGAGGAACCTATGAAAAGCTTGAAAAATAAAATATATTATATTTTATATTTATTGCTTTCAATTTTTTTTTTGTATTTTCTTAAATATATAAGTGATTACAAAAATATTGTTGGATTTTCTTTTCAATATTCATATATTAAAAGTTTAAATTAAAAAATTAAATCTCATTCATTTTATTTATTATAGCATGAATTTTTTATTCGGATTTGATTGCTAAAAATGGAGTACTATTATAGGTTTGTAAATTCAGAATCAGGATAGAATTATTACCATTATCAATTGGTGAAAGGAGGCCTCGTGGGTCTTCGACATAAGACCAACTCTATCCAGGTACTTGACTCGGAGACCAATAAAAAAAAGGGGTGACGAGGAGTTGTTTAAGAGATAAATTGTGTTACTTCGTATTGGAAAGTTGCTCTGCAAAGCAACTCGTTTTTTTGCTTTTTCTGATATTGCAGATCTTCAATAAAAAATATTTTTTTATTTAAAAAAATTAATATTAATTAGTAATAATTAAAAAATAGTTAAGTAACCTTATAGAACTTTTTAATAAAGTAGATATTTCCTGCATTAAGAAGATTGTTGAGAAAGTTGCTAAAGATGTTGATGTAGCATTTCAAGTAATTAAAAAAATTATGGATAAAGATTGTCTAATATGATGAATCCATTTTTTTATTGTCTTGACAGATCTAGGAAATTTAATTCTTTTTAATATTTAAAATATATATTATATTAGATATTTTGGCCAAACTAAGATACTATATGTAATTTAAAGAGCAAATTAAGAGTAATTATATATTTAATATACTTTCATGAGATCATGGGTCACATTTTTTACTTTGTCAGTGTATTTATTAATTAATTATCATTCCTCTTTCATTTTTTTTTAACTTTTTTCTTTCATAATAATTAATAGTAATAATTCTTTTATCATAAAATTATATCTAACTTTAGTGAATAACTATTTTTTATTTAAAGTATACCACAACTAATAATTATATTATGTATATTATAATTGAAACTAATCGCACACTAATTCTATGATTTAATTTAGTAACTTTTATTTCTTCTACAATTATTGCTATCAAAATGTACATGAACTTTTGAATAATTATCCTATCTAAATATATTTTATGATCTATTTATGCAAAAAAAATCATATTGCATAATAATTATATTATTTGATTAACAACTTTTTTACTATAATTATTATTAAGAAAATAAACATAAATTATTGGATAGATATCATATCAGTATATTTTGTGATTATTTTTGTTAAAAGCAAAATTTATACAAATGTTAATTCTATATTTTTTTTATTAATACTTAGTTTTCAAGTGACATGTATACAAGCTTAATTTTCATGTGACATATACACAAGCTTTTATAAAATACAATAAATACTCTTAATTATTGTTTAAATGATTCTCTTATAAAGTTTAGACATATACCACAATTAAATCATTAATGAAATTCACACTAATATTAATATGTAATATGTAATTATAATAACAAAATATAACTAAATAATTTTAAAATTAACTTAATTAAAATCCAACTTAGTCATATAATTCTGCATCCATCCATGCATGAAGCACATAAATTACATGATAATTACAACCAAGTGTATCCAATAAAAATGAAGAATGATGTTTTATCGAAAGGAAACCTAAGATAGAGGAGTCTAGATTTCTGGGGTGATAAGAATGAACAACGGTGTCTTATCTGAAGGAAACCTCAGATAGAGGGTCTAGATTTCCATGGTGTATTCACACTATTGTTTGGATGATTGGAAATCCACTAAATCCAAAAACAGAGAAGGGAAGTGATGTTTTTTGTGTGTGTGTGTGTGTGTTTTTTTTTTTTTTTGCGCACCATTATAATAGCATAGTATCTATCACTTAAAAGACTAAAGATATATCATTAAACTATGAGGCCATTGATGAATATTATGTACCAAGTTGATTTTGTTTGAGTTGAAATAGGACAAAGTGGAAGGCCATTGGAGTATGTTGCGTGTTGAGTTAATTTTGTTTAGGTTGAAATGGGATGAAGTGGATGGAACTTGATAGAACTTTGAGGCATTTCATTTCTTTTTAATTTTAGGATAAAAGGAGAGGAAAAGAGGAGAAATAATGGAAACCACCAAGACGATAAAGTAAGTAACCTTTTAATTTATAAAATATTTATTTCTCTTTGCTTCTTTTATCATTCCAGCCTTCCATTTTCATCTTACAAATCTAAATAAAAATAAATACAATACTCCCTTTCATTATTCTCCACTCTTTTTCTTTATATTTTTTACTTTCCAATTTGTGCTTTCTTAAACGTTGCCAAACACAGTGACTATCATTAGAAGCAAAACTGTTCCTTTTCATATAATTTCCCTGCTCAAAGATGGTTTGTTCTTTATAACAGTCCGTTGTTGTTTGGTTTGCAGCACTAGCATGGGTCATAATAACTTAGCAGTTACTAGGCAATCAAATATATTAAATATAATTTTATATTTTAGCTCCTTTCATTCAAAGTTCCCTTTTTTTTTCCTTTTTAATACATGTAATTTAATGGGAAAAAGATAGATAGACCCTTAATATATCTATTCTAATATAGATAATAAGTTCTAACCTACTTATTTCTGCAATATCAAGATATGACACATAAGAAAATAGTCATACATACATACATTAGCATCATTTGTTGTGTGCCTAAAGTTCACTTTATTCTCTGATTTTTTTAAGAGGTTTTTTTTTTAATATTTTTAAAACTTTTGTGGATTTTCTAGTGGAAAAAAAAAATAAAAGAGAAAAACCTAAGGACCATCTCTTGAGAGGAACTTTACAATGTTAAAGAATTTGGTTTATTGATTATGGTTCCCTGGCTTAAATTTTTGCTTAGCTCTGTAGCGTTTGTATGTGTAACTTCTTGCAATATTGGACAAGACCAGATTTATTGTACTACGTTTGACTTACAAAATGAATTTATATGAAACAAAATTCTCCTTATGGCACTAGACAAACACAAGATTTTGCATTTAATGGTATAGTGACAAAATAAAATCCTTTAACAATGACAATAAAATACCACAATCATAGTTGTCAACATTGCGATTTTACTATTCACTCGAGCTTGTATGATTGGTAGAATTGTATAAAATCATACAAAACCGGTAAAATTATAAACGTATAGAATCGTACATCCAAATTCATAATCTTACCTTAAGTCTGCACCTTAATAAATTTTCATCCACTTTAATTAAGAAAAATATATAACCTCATAGACAATCGTATATTTGACTTGCAATTTTGACAACCATGACCATGACCATAACTATTGCTACTTTATGTTTATCGCTCCTAATCACTATCACTATCACTACAATTACCACTACTAATACCACTACTATTGTCGCCACTTCTAACTCTACCGTCACCTCTATAACTGTAAACGTTACGTTATCATCATTACCAATACAACACTAGTAATAAGTTGTCAAGAATAATAATAAATCAAGTGTTTGTACTTTCAATTTTTGGTAATTTAGTGTCTGTCACAGTTTTAAATTTTTGCAAATTAATGCTTGTACTTTCGAAGTATGTGTGATTCGGCGTCTCTATTTAAGGATGTTTATTTTGATGATAGGACAATAGCCAACCAAGTGCCTATATTTCAATTTTTTATAATTTTTTATTAGTTTAGTACTACAGCTTTAGATTTTGGCAATTGTTAGCCAAATTTCTGTCATTAACATGTCATCAAAATAAACTTCTATCAAATATTATTTAATAGAGACACTGAATCACACATATTTAGAAAATACAAGTATTAATTTGTCAAAATCTAAATATAAGCCACTAAATTGCAAAAAATTAAAAGTGTATACACTTAGTCTGCCTTTATCCCTAAGTTGTCATCACTATTATCACATTACTGCAACTAAATCATCACTCTATTACCACTACCGCCCCAGTAAGGGTAACACTTATACATGATAAGGATATTGTATTAACTAGACCATAATTGTAATAATTACATAAATCAATAATTAGAGTAGTCATCATAAATTATTATAAGGGCTAAAGGTGAATGATAATATTGGATCAAACTTTGGAATCGTTAAAATAATACAAAATACCTTATTTAGCCTTAAATTAGGCAAAATAATAAAATAAACGTGAAAAGACAATTTTGCTCCTATCAGTAAATAATTAATTAAGTTTTAGAAGGGTAAAATATTAAAATCATAAGTAAAACATACAAGAGACATGATGAGACATGCCACGATGATATGTGCCCTCAAACACAACATAGATTTTGTTAAGAATAATTAAAAAATAGATCCTTAAAATATATCATATAACACATTAAGTAAGTCCTTATGATACCAAATCATCTAAAAATTGGCAAAAATCATCAAGATCCCACTAGGGATGCAACCGGATCGGGTTTCGGATGAGTCATATGAACCCAAACTCGAATCCGCTACACTATAGGGCATATCAAACCTAACCCTATAACCCTATAGGATTTTCCTTTTATATCCAAACACGCCTTACAAGGTTTATACTAAAACCTGCCACCTGCTTGATTATCAACCCGATTATCCGCCCAATCACCCGCCCTGCTTATTATTATTTTTCAATAGATTAAGCAGACTTAAGCTAATAAAGTAATAGTCTAATAATATAGTAATTTACATTCTCTTTGCCAACTTGTTTTTAAATTTAACCTGTTACTATGTTTACATTTAGTAAATGTATTTACATGATTTATATATATATATATTATATTATTACTAGAACTAACGGGTGGGATGGGTATCCATCGGGTTTTAGTAGTTTCCAAGCCCGATCCTAATACCCTATAGGGTTTTTTACCTATGTCCAAACCCGACTCTATTACCCTATAGTGTTTAATCTTATAGGATTTTTATCAGGTTGGACGGTTAGAAACCCGTTAATGGTCAACTTGGTTGCATCCCTAGATTCGACACTATACACCTAGACTACAATAAAAATAACATTGGTAAATTTTCATGCACACCTTGAACATTTGGCATTTCGAGAGTCCAACAGACATCTTTAAAGAAGCCCTTTTATAGGTAGATTTTACAAAATTTTCCCTCACTCTCATAATTTTTCTAGATTTTTTGCATATTTACTTTCAATAATTTTCCTAAGATTCTACAAGTTTTAGTATAAAATATTTTACCCAGACTTAGATACCGACTACACTATCTTACAATCTATTTTACTATTTTTCTATAATAACCCTCCAGTAGTGACAAGCCAATTACCTTAATAGAAGCTTAAGTAAAACTATGATCAATACTTAGACTATACTATCTTATTACTATAATAAAATATACGATATAAAACTTATTAATAATCACTTAAATAATAAATTAACCCTCTAATTTAGCCTAAGATTATATAGTAAATACACTTAAGTCTTCAATTAAGGACTATATCTTCACTAAATACAACAAAAAAAAAAAAGAAAAGAAAAGTAAAGAAAAGGAAAAATGGTAATATAAACTAAACCTATCACATCATGAAGCTAAAACTGATTGAGAATATTCTTTACTTGATATTATTAGGCGTTCATAGAAAAAGTGAATTACTTGCATTTTTATTAAAGGGTTTGGCTCAATTTTCTTCTTTTTTTTTTCTTTCTTTTTTTTTCATTATAATGAAGGAGAGAAAATTCAAATTGATGCTTCCAAAACCATTGTTAATGTTATTAGACTATAAGGTCATTAATAAGTTAGTTTTTCTCTAAATGTGTTTGCTTGATGATATTCTTTCCATTTTATTTGTATAATTATACTGTTGAGGCAATTTGTGATTCACTTAATGACCCTTAAATTGGATCAACAACAAATTGGCCTCAATTAAAAAGCCATTTTAAAATATCTGCAATCACATTCATCACTCAAATACTAGCTCTTTAGGTGAGAAGCTTTCATAGCTGCATGGACTTGGACATCCTAAATTTTTTAAATCAAGCTCTTCCCCCTTTTTGCATGCGGACCTCGTTATATTTGCTTACATGTATATACAATAATTAAAAAAAGAAGAAGAAGAAGAAGAAGAGAAAAATACAAATAAGTTATTATCAACTTCTTTTGAACTTTCACTAACCAAAAATAACATTGTTAGCGTAAATGGTTATGTTATACACGGTACAAGTTGTATCTTCCCCTTTATTTTTAGGCACTATATAACCAATGGTTAATTAATTATCAACTTCAATATTGGATTTCTCAATTCTAGTATCTTGGTTGAAGTTCAACAACAGAACTGTTAGGATAGAAAATCTCCTTTGTAAGTGTATTTAGTTCAACAAGAAAAACACATACTTATATAGTTTGCTCGGAGTAAACATGGCATAAAAAGAGAAGGAGATAGAGATCGTCTCATCTTATTTATATGATGTATAATATTATTATTTAACAATATAATGTTAAATTTAAATTTCAATGAAGATGACGCCGGCTTACTTTTCATTTTTTGTTATAATTTTACATGTCATACATGCTAATTTAAATTGATGTGTGTGTACATATATATATATATATATATTTAAGTTGACATGACTGTCTTTTCATATAGAATTGTGATTTATCATTTGCCATATCAACACATGTGAACCAAAAAAAGGGTAGCAGAACTTTTATCAATTTGTGCAATTAATTACTTGAAGTTTTATATATAATTTATTATAAATAACATTTTAAGGTGATTCATAGTACCTAAATGGGATAGTTAATTGTAAAAATAAATATAGTTCATTAGTTAGTTGTAAAATTTGGCAAAGTTCAATAGTTAACTGCAAAAAATGAGCAAAGCTCTAATAGTAGATCGATACTTTTAAACTTGAAGTAATCATCTGCACAAATTAATAAAATTTTGGTATCAAATATGATATTAACCCAATGATAATAATAATAGAGCCTAGCACAAATTAGCAAAGTTTAGGTATTTGTACGATTATGGAAGTGTTTAGGAGTGTTTATTAAAAATACTGATTGTTTGAGACCTTCATATGCATGCTTTTCTTGTTTAGGTAGAATAATTATTTGGCAGTTGACGCTTCACTCCTATGTTGGTTGTTGTTGCCCGACAACAAAGAAAATTTAAAGATAATTTACTGATTCTTCACTCCACATAAACATCCATGATTAATGTTCCTCTAGTTAGATGGATCTCTAATATAATTGAACTATCTTCTTGATGTAAGAAACAATTGAACATCCAACTTGAATAACCTTATTTGAAGAAGGCCAAAAAAAAGAACAACCTTATTTAAATGGAACTTAATGAAGCTCTTGACAAGATTATACAGACAAGTTATCTTCGAAAATGATACAATGATCACAATTTGAATCGTATTTTTTAAAGACACCGCTGACACTAAAAGGAGTCATAAAAGTAGACATAGGCACGGTTCGATTTTGAACCGGAACCATCATCGACGATTCTAAAACCAGAACCGGACCGGTTGGATGGTTCTAGAACCGGCTAAGGAACCATCGGTTTTTCGGTTCCTAGATGGGTCAAGCTTAAAACAAGATGTAACCAGCGGTTCTAATCGATTTCATTAAAAAAAAAAAAGAAAAGAATTATGTAAAAAAAATAAAAATATTATATTAAATATATAATTATTAATATTTACACTATTTCATATAAATAATAAAATGTATTACCAATTTACAATATTTAATATTTTATTATCAATAATACAAATAAACATAGCTTAAAATTATAAATAAAATAGTTTATATGAACTTCTCGTAAAAGCAAAATTCATTCTTTAATAACGTGAGCTTATTTTTCGTATTACAATTTTCTTGTTATCCTCTATAGTATTTTACAATCTCATATTACTAATTACAATTAATATTAGTTGTATTTATATATAAATAGATGTCCATTCTAAAAGAAAAATTAGAAATTTTGGCTAAATAATTTAATACTTTTAGACCCAATAATTAATTATTTTGAGTTTAAAATTTATTTTATTAAAATATAAAATTTATTGTTTTTACTTAAAAAGTCGGTTCCACGGTTCTAAAACCGGAACCGGGAACCGCCAATTCTATACAACCAGATCGGAATCACGAGAGATAATTTTGGTTTCGATTCCTCATTTTCAAGATCCGGAATCGACAATTTTATTTTTTGTTCGGTTCGGTTCTAGAATCTTGACGATGTCTACATAAAAGTATAGCTAGAGCATTTTTCATTTATAGCAATCATACAAATTATACTGAAATTTGCTTTTTTTTTGGGTTAACTAATTCTTTCTAATAAATGTTTGTTTGAAAACTTATTCCTTGCATATAAAGACAAATAGTTATATTACTAAAATTTTGGAAAAAGGCATGCTATGTATCAAATTGATTAAGACTTAGAAGTCAAGAATAATAAAAAGAAAAAGGTCGAGATATAATATGTTATTGCGATTCATAGGGAATGAAGAAAAAAAATCAAAATGGATTATATATATATATATATATATATATGATAAATTACATTAGAAGGTCACAACGTTTGGGAATAGATTAATTTTAGGTCACAACAATTTGAAAAATTCAAAAGAAATCACAATAGGTAACTTTATTTTAGGTCAAAACGTTTAGAGAGTGAGTCAATTAGGGTTATTATTGGCACTTCTCAACATGAGAAATATTTAATTAAAACTCAGAAAACCCTTATTTTAAGGCTCAATTGACATGTATCAATAGGAAAAATATTAATTAAATCTCAAAAGACATTTTTCTAAATATTGTGACATCTTTTGAACTTTTCAAAATACTGTAATCTAAAATAAATTTACCCCTAAATATTGCGACCTTCCGGTATAATTTACCACACAAACATATATATAGCAAAGAAGGCAAAATAAAATGATAAGTAGCTTGTGAAAGTTGTGTGAAAAAGGTGAATTTATAATCGGAATTGCACCCTGGCTCTTGAGATTCCAAATGCAAACCTTGACCACTCAATTGTGTTGTATATGGATCAATTTAAATAATATTGAAAAAAGATAAATATAACAAATCCTTTTTCCTATTTTCTAATAAATATTATAATTAATTTGTTTTCTGGGGAACTTGATCCTAAACCCGTCCTTAGAACATAAGAACAAGTCTATTTAGACTTAGGAAGACAAATGTATAGGCGGAACATCAAAGTCATGGATGTCATAACCGACAGCCCAGAATTCTTTTTATTATCTTCTGTCATCCGCCAACTTGTTCTAGAGTCACAACAATAATTTAACAGCACATCGTGTGTGGTTGACTGATTTTTTATTTTATTGATATATATTATATATATATATGTATGTATAATTTTTAAACAAACCATGTATCTTTAGAAAAAGAAAAAAAAAACTATTTATCAATAAATAAATACAAATAAAAAATAGGTATTTTTATCTATAAACATATCAAACAGACCATAAACAAATCAAATACATGATACAAATAGTAAAAATCAAATATTAAAAGGGTAATCTTTTGACTTGTTCCTTTATTTTTCTTCTTTGCTTTATGTTTTCCGAAGACAAATTTTTAAAACATGAAATTTATTATAAAAAAGGTCCTATTAAATAATTCAAATCCTTTATAAAAGATTTTGCATAATTTAGTAAATCCAAGAATGCATATAATTGCTTTTTGTTCATTTATTTAGAAAATTCTAACATCTTTCTGACTATGTGTTCCTATAACTTAATTCTTCCTTTTCCTCTTTCTACTCCTAGAATTCCAATGTTTCTTTTGAAAAATTGTGCCTTTTTAATGCTTACCACTATTCCTTGTCTTTGAAATTTTGAAAGTACCATCCTTAAATGTTATATGTGTTCATGTTCACTTTTAAAAAATACAAGAACACCATCCACTTAAATTGCAGTAAAATCCTTTAGATTTTGGAAAATTATATCCACTTTCCTTTGAAAATTTGAAGGTGCATTCTTTAAGCTAAATGGCATAACTTTTCCATTGAAAATGTCCTTGCAAACAGGTAAAATCAGTCTATGGTTGTGATTCTTCTTTCATTTTTACCTGTTAAATCCTAACATACAATCAAATTTACTGAATATAAAACAATTTTGTATCTTGTCGACCAATTCAACTTTATTAGGAAGATTGTAAAAGTCATTCCTTGTGTTATCATTTAATTTTCTATAATCTATTAGCATTTTTTATTTTCCTCTTGCTATCTCACTGTGTTTTCTAATAATAAAGCGGAACTTTGTGTTGACTGTCTGATTTGTCTATAACTCCTAACTCTAATGGCTCTTTTATGTGCATTTCAAGGTCTTGTCTGTCTAGATTATCACATTCTATTACCTTGAAATAAATTCTTGAATTAGGATTTATTATATCTAATTTACATACTATCTTATTCCTTTCCCAAAATCTTATGGGATTTTCACAAAAAATTTCTTCCTTTTCCAGACTACTAATGATTTAGTCAATATTTGGGTAACCTATTTCTAAATATGAATTCTTTAAAATCCTACATACCTTTCTCCATTTTACCATTTTTTTCTTTATTTAATGCTATTTCTTGCTACTCAATTTCTTATTCTAAGAACTCTTTTAATTCTTTCGATTCCCTTGAATTATCCTCTGTCCTTTTTCTACCACTTTCCTTTTCTTGACACTCCCCTAACTTTTGATAATCACAATTCTTTTCATCTTTTTCGTCATGCCTTTATAATAATCTGATGCCTGGTTCTATGTTTTCTAGATAGTTTTTATATGCTATAGTTGGATGTCCTAAAATATTTATAGTATATCTAGTAATTAAGATACCATGGTGATTACTTAATAAAAAAATCTAATTCTATTATACATCCAAATTTCTAACTACCAAAATTCCATATTGTATCATTCCACTATATTAGTAATCTATTCTTCTCCTATGAAAAAACTTACTTTATGTTTTTTTATACATCTACACTAATTTGTTTTATTTTCATGTATATTTAAACTTATCCTGCATATATCGATTTGCTTAACTTTTCTACAGGTGTTATTCTTTCATCTCATATTTGCAGTACTACCTGTATCTATTAATGCATCAAATTATATTGTTTGTATCTTAAAGAATAACCTTATCCTGACATATACTCCTATATTTTTAAATGTAGGCTAGTAGCTGGGTTAGAAACGATCAAACCCACCGGTTTTAACCTTATTTCCCAACCTTGGTTGAAATAAATAAAACTGTTTTTTGAGAAACCAGAGAATACCGGGTTCGGGGGCTAACCTATTAAACCTTTCGGTGCCACCTTCAAACTTTAATTTAAATTATATCTTCTCGCTACTTATAAAATTAATTAAAGAAAAAACTATTTACATAATTGCTCTAATTTTTCTATTTTTTTATTTTTTAAAGTAAGTAAATTTAAAAAGATGACCCTATAGGTTTTCTATATTTGGGGCTGCCCGAAGTGCCTACGTATCCCACTAATTGAGAATCAAGCCCACATAGTTCTGCTATTCTATCTTTTGGTAAAATTTTTATCTTTATTGGTGGATTTTATGAAAAATTTAGCCAAGCTTAAGTTTATTAACAATTTATTGATTTATATGAAAATATTTTTAAAGTTCTAAATATAAAAGCTAAATAAAGTAAATCTAACTTTTATTATTAATGTTGTATGAGGAAATTTTTATTCTTTCTTTCTAAGTCTTTTATTTAATCATTATTCATTATTTCACTTTAAATATATTAAATTTTATCCGAAAGGGTAAAACACTTTATTTCATTTTCTCTTCTAAAGACCTCTAGAAAAGGGGACAAAAAGAATAAAAAAGGAAGAGAAACTACCGAAGATTTTTTTTTTTAATATTTTATATTTTTTTTCTTTATCTTTTTCTCTATTTATTTTTTTATCTTTTCTATTTTTATTTTTTTTAATAACATGTATAGTAAATGACTTAATACCACAAGTATAAAATAACAACTATACTAATCATTATTCCATATAGCATATCAATTTAATTTCTAACATGATAAAGCAATAAAAGCACTAAATAAACAAACAATTGCAAAAAATTAAATAAATAAATAAATAATAAAGATAAAAATATATATTTTTTCTTTTTTTTTCTTTTCCGGTTGGGCTAAACCCAGCCATGTTTTTCTTTTCTTTCTTTTTAAATGGACCAAAGCCCGAATGGCTTGGGCTGGATCGGATGGGACCCGGGTTGGATTAGGGTTAGGGTACTGGGTAGGATCCGGGTCAAAACCTTAGTCGAGACCCGATCGGCTGAAACGACCAAGGGGTTCAATCCATCGGTTCTGGTGGTGGAAAAATAGCTAGGGATGTCGGCGAGATCAATAAAGCATGGGAATGACGCAGCGGAATAAAAAGGAACTATCGCAAGACGTTGATTCGCGCACGAATACCTAGATATTTGATATCAAAAATCGAAATCTACTCGAAGATGACGAATTTTGGAATAAGAGAACACTCTCAAAGAAATTTCATTCAAAATAACATATGTCTGCACTTTCTGTAACCCTAAAATATATAATATGCTTTTTTACCAAAAAAGGAAACCTATCTAAATAATACCTAGGGCGAAAATAAATGAATGGACGAGATTAATGCCACAGACGGCATATAAAAAAAGTATCCTATGAAAAGATATGACATAAAGAAAAGTTACTAAAAATAGTAAAAACGCGGTTTTGACGGCCTAAACAAAGGAATTTGGCCGAAAACCAGCATAGGTCACAAGCAAAGCTGGTGAGTTTTACTCGTTGGATCGATTCCCTTCAGAATATGGTCCTGCTCGGTCAAAATCCAAAACTCTCCAAAATTACAAAACTGCTATCGTCAAATTCTATACCATTTTTCCAAATAATTATTTGCTATCTTGTCCACTGCATTAGGGAATCACTCAGGAAGTGCCGACATACCTCGATAATGGCAGGGAGTGGTGTTTCACGGCGAAGCAGTGGTGGTTGCGATGGCAAATCACGGCGGATCAACCTTAGAGCTTAAAAACAACTTCTATCGAAAGCTTTAGACACTGTGAACCTATTTCTCTCTTCAAAAACACTCGAAATTGCTTCAGAACACTAATCGAATTCAAAATTCGATTTTTTCCTAAATTATAACTTTCAACAAATTCTCTCAAATGTAGTGATTGGAGCTTAATTCTGATCTATGGCTAATGAAATGAGAAGTAGGAGTCCCTATTTATAGGGAAAAATCATATGCTCAAAGGATTCATCCATTAAAATGATTGTAATGGTCGAGGAATATTTTTTAATATCAACATTTAGCGGTTTTAATCCTCCGTTTAATCTCTAAAAATGACCGAATCTGAATATAAAAAGGGTGCCCTTTGATTTATATTCCACAAAAAATATTTTTGAACCTATTAAAACTAAATTAAAACTGATCCTGATCTAACTCTAGATTAAAATAAATGATCCTAATTTTTCCTAAAAATATCTAAAAATGAAAAATCCTATTTTATTTTTATCTGTTTCTATTTTAATTTGATAATTTATTGCACTAACTACAGTACCCAGTCCTTAAACTTTACAGATCCCTAAATAGGTCATTTTAACTCCAATTGAGGTCCGATTTGAACCTATCATCTCCATATTTCATGAGATATTTTGAGAGATAAAAATTGAACCGAGCTTAAAAATTTGAATCTTTTCCTATTTTCTAATTTTTAGGGATTTTTTTTGTAATTTCCTTTTTTTCTCTATTTTTTTAGGGTTTTCCTTATTTTTCTTTTTTTTTTTTTGGATTTTCCTAGATTTCTATTTTTTTTTTGTTTTGTAGATTTAAAACTTGGCTAAAGAGGGACAAAAAATGGGGGTGTCTACATTGTTCATTTATTCTCATTATCTTTTGCTTTTTTGTTTTCCTAATCCTGTTAATCTTTCTTTTATTCCTTATAGTTCTTCTTTAACCTGTCTATCTTATTGTCAATTTTTATTATCCTTTCTCCTATTGCATCTTGTTAAAAACTCTTATTAACTATAAACCTTTTTATTAAACTGAAATATTTCATTTATTTGTTCCGAGCATATTATACAAGATTTCACCATACAACTTCTGCACTGATATTTGAGTTTGATTATCAGATATCCATAACAAAATTTGCATGGATGGTCTTTCGATCCACTTCATTGAATCTAGTTATGCCTGCAGTTCTCTATGTTTTCTCATGTGTTCATCATTGTGTTTCCTATATCTTTTAACATTCTATTTAGCAGTTCATCCTTTTCATCTTGATACTTTATCCTTCTGTAAGGAACTTTGATTTAAAAACATTCCTGTAATATTATTTTCTTCCTCACTATCAAAATCTTCTATCATCATTCCCTGTGGATCTATTATTGAGATTATACTATAGATTTGTGTTTGTGTCACTCATGTCTTCATCTAATGCTAACATATCTTTATTCATACATTCTACTAAAATGCTTGTCATAGCATTATTATTATGCCTTTTAGGACATGTTTTGCCATGTGTCATTCCTCATTAAAAGTATAACATTTTAATTTATTTTTGTAAACCCTGTTTTTATTGTATTTCCTTACATGCCTGTTTTGCTTTAATAATTGCTTCCTTACCCTACTCCATTTTGCAAATTTCTTCTCTTTAGGCTTATACTTTGGTTTTGGCTTCCTTTATTCTTATCTCTTATTTCATAAACCTATGGAGTATAAATAGTTTGACAAAAATTGTAATTTCCTCATTTTAATTGCCCGTTTATTTGTAAGGTTGTACACTTTACTATTAACTTATCTACAATAAACTTTATTCTTGTTCCTAAGTTATTTGACTCTTCTCCTAGAGTTGTTTCAACCTTTTCTTTCCATTCTCTATATACTTCTACTCCTAATGGTCCTAGTAACTTTGAAAATAGCTTATCTGCTATCAACTTTTCATAATACCAGCCAACAATGGTGCAATTATAGAAGAATTCATATATATACCTTTTAACAAAGTACCAATCATTGATTTCTAATTGTTCTAAGTTCCTTATAGTATCCATTTGTCAATCATATCCACCGAACTGTGGTGCTTCTTTTGTTAAAACTACCCTTATCTTACTATAAAAATCATATGGATTTGCCCTTAAAGCTTTATCTATGGCTACATGTTACGGAAATTTTTTCTTATAAGATTTCCCTATTGCTCTTGCAGTTTCTCCAAGAAAGATTAAATATATGTAATTGGTCTGTGTCTTCTGTTAAAGCACTATCTCTCCATGCCCTGACAACCATTTATGTCAATTGTCAACTAAAGATCCCCAACTTTGTAGATCATGTGTACTTATATTCAGTATTCTTCCACTGTCTATCAAATTCCTTTTATCCAATGTTTCAAATGGCATCCTTTTTCCTTTTTATATCCTATTACTTGGTTCTCTTTCAATATAATAAGTATAAGGCACTCTGCTTAGGATTCCTTCTCAAATGTCGTTTCCTCTGTGTGTCATTACAGAAGGAAGTGTATTTGACCCTGTATCTTTGTTGTTATCCATCATGGCATTTTTAGACATATGTGTTTGTTCTCCTATGGTTTCAATATCTTCTTGGGAACTTGTTTTTTACTCAAAATCTTGTCTAAACTCAAAACTTTAATCTATTTGCATAACTTCATCTGCCAATTTTAACAAGATTTCTTCATCTTTATTTTCTCCTTCAAAACAATAATTCTTGAAACAATAAACATCTCCTTATTCTGTTTTCCTTTTGAACTTTACTTCTTGCATTTCTCCTAAAATTCCTTTTTCTTCTAACCATATTTCATAAGGAATAGGATCTTCTCCATGTCCTATAAAAAAAGCCATCTTCCCAATATTGGATTGGTCTTGATGGCTCTTCCTCATTGTATCCTTTTCTTTTTTTTTTAAGACTCCATTGATTAGCCTTTGTCTCCTATGTGTAGAAATCGTATCTAGCATTAAGATACATTTCCATTTCTTTCATCGTTTTAATTGTGTCATCAACAAACTTAGAGGTTGAAGTCCTATTTCCTTTCCATCCTGAATGTCTGCCTATTCTAGCACATTCATCATTCCTAATGTTTCCTTATCTTCTAAGGTTTGGTTAAAGTTTTCTGATACACTATCCTTATGACCTATGGATCTTGGTATGTCATCATAAGATCTAAATCTTAATGACTATGTATAATCTGGGTTTAGGTACACCAAGCTTCTTGTAGAAACTCTTTGTGTTTTACTTTCCATGTTCCTATTTACATTTCATTCTTCCCCTTTTAAAGAAGAAGAATCTATTTCCATCAGCTCTATTATTTTTATTCATTTTGTTGCCATTGCATCGATAATTCCTTTTATATTAAGCTTATAAGATATTTTACTATTATTTGTTGTTTTACAAATAAAGCCAATATCTATAAGCAAGTTTTCACCTATGTGATCCTCATATCCTTTGCTTTGAAGTCCTATTTCAATATTACTAAGATTGTTTATATTATACCATAAAATTATATGCACGATAAAACAGTCCTTTTCACTCTTTACATCTATTTCTGTGGTTGTAAATATAGCCTTTCCTATATCACATTTCCACGATTTATCCATTAACATTACCAAAAACTTTCCTCCTATCTTTTTCTCTTGTTAGTCCTCTAATTCCTCTGGCTATTGGCCCAAGATAGACTAAAGTTTTGCATGACTTTTTCAATTACCTTAAAGATTCATTTGTGACTAACCTTATATTTAATGGTCTTGTTGTGACTGAAATCCTTTCTTCGTTATTTGACCTAAACAATCCTATTCTTCGACTTAATATTCTTGCTTGG
Organism: Combretum micranthum; assembly: GCA_024138025.1. Classification (NCBI taxonomy): domain Eukaryota; kingdom Viridiplantae; phylum Streptophyta; class Magnoliopsida; order Myrtales; family Combretaceae; genus Combretum; species Combretum micranthum. The sequence continues at coordinate 6,015 of JAMXBD010003405.1, read as the reverse complement.
TATAATCTTTTAGGATTTAAAAGAGTAATAGCATGATTAAATGAATCTCTATAATCCTATCTATGTCTACTGTGTCTTCCAAATATATCATATGATCTCCTTATCTTATTCTTCCAATGTTTATCCTATCTAATTAATAAAGATCCAAAGGGGTCAAAAATTATTTCCATCAACAATTAGGGTTCTTTGATCTTTTTAGGGTGTTTATAGATAAAACAAATTGATAAAACATAAAATATATGAATGAAATCGTAATCCGATATAACTCATGAATCACAAAATCAAGCTGGTATGTAATAAGAATCATAATCCAATAGGTACCACGAATTACAAAACTATCACCGTGTTAAAAGAATATATGATTCTATCAATAAAAATGAATAAAGAAAAATCAAAGTCTCAATATTCATCAAACATTGCAATAAGTTGCAATACAAGAGAAAACTCTCTCTCAAGAAGAAATATTCTTTAAAGATATCAAAACCTTTTGTCTTACTTCAAAACAAAACAAAGGACTTTATAAACTATGCAAAAGGAAAACCAAAAGACAAAAAATAAAATAACACTGTCATCAAACAAAGGTCAACGGCCTATATTGAAAAGCTAGCGGTCGAATTGCAACACTGGCATCCTATGTCACCGATGTACAGTATGTTGTTTCCAATTTTCAATCTTTCGCTTTGGCTTTGAATCTGTTTGTTTGTTCCTCAATTTTCCATATTTTATTTGAAGTTCCTACACTTTTGGAAATGTGTTGATCTTCTTTGATGATGCTCTCATATTCGCATCACTAATATTCCTACTCTAGAGGTTATTTCCACAAAACTTGTACTCGGTCTTAGGGATTGTAAAATATGAGATTATCTAGAAAATGGTCTAAATCTATCCAAAAACCTTGCATTATCTTGCCTATTATACCTATCACTTTACCTATTATTCCTTTATTCACTTTCTTCTATAACCTTAGTTTCTTGTGGTTCTTGAAACATGTTCATTTTGAAAGAAACTTCCACTCTCCTTTTATAAAATAAGCCAGTGGTTTATTTATTTTTCTTTCAACTGGTAACATTTCTAATCTACTTATAATTTCGTCCAACTCCTTTTGGTAACTAGTTCCTCCTATGCCTTCTCCTTTTAAAGTTTCTTTCCTTAAGTTTTCTAGGATTTATTAACAAATATATTATATCAACTGTGATATCTAATATTTCAGCAGCTATATTTATTATGAAAAGATACCAAATAAACATAAAATTTAAAGTTATATCATCCTGTGAACCTTACTATGTTATTTTCTCAAACCTTTATTTTGTTCATTGTTTTTTCAATAAATTCTTCTATTACATATATATGCATAAGACTATAAGAGTCATGAAATGTAAACTGGATAATCATAATAAGTTACCATATGTAACCTAAATCTCTACATTCAAAACATTCTACTGTCATATATCTCATAAATCTTTATTACAAATTTTCCTTTTATGTATTTTATACTAATATCTCCAAAACATATTTGAACACGTATAGTCATTTCAAACCCATATTCTTTATAATAATAAAACAACCAACTAAAATTAAACTGGATAAATAGACAATAATAATAAAAGGGTAAAGGAAACTGATATTAAACAACAATATAAATAAGACAACAAAGAAATACATACATAAACAACAATAGTAAGACAAAATATAAACTAAATATTAAACAATATTAATAAACCTAGACAAAATATGAAGATTGAATATTAAAAGATGATAAAAGCAAGATATTAAAGTGAAAATATTAGTAAAAGTTTTTAAGGTATAAAGATAACATAACTCTGATACCAAAAATGAGGATCTTTGTACTACGGAAAAAGACTTTATGGTCTGGGCAAACAATTAAAACAAAAATAGTTAATCAGTGGAGTAATGTTTTCTTTAGAAAATGCACCTAATGCCTACACCATAACTCATAAGATTAAAATACGACAACCTCTGCCTCAAACAACCTCATCAAAGGGTTTTCAAACCGGCACTTTTGGTATAATTTTTAAATGAACCAAAGTTTTACTATCAAGTATGTTGCCTTAATTTGTTTACTTATATTATAAAACCTTATTGTATGATACAAAGACCTAATAAGGTTTTAGAGTATGGTTAGTTCTATGCCTTAAAAGAAGACTAGCCAGACATGATAAAGGGAAACTTTCAATAACTATATTAAAGATGGTAGGGGTATGTTACAACAGTTGGAGAAATTTGCTACAACTATTATAAAATATTCTCATAGAAAAGTAAACACTCAGATATTATACTTAAATATTACTAGGCTTTCTCCTCCTTAAACTTTCGACATCCTTTTACTACAAATCTGCTCGCCTTTTGTGGAGATTTACAAAATAGTAAAAGTGCTATAGTAACCCTACTGTTACAGTAAAAAAGTGTTATATTAACGCCCCTACAGCTACAGTAAAAAAGGTGCTAATAACCCCCTACTGCTATAGTAAACTTGTGAATTGTTTTCTGTTTGATTTTCCTGTTCTTCTTTTGTTTTCTACATTTTCCGCTTGTCTGATTTCCTTATTCTTGTCTTGTTTTCTTTTTCTTTCATGTCCTTTGCTCGTCTTGACTTCCTTTTTCCTTTTTGATTCTTTTGATTTCAAATTTTTTCAAAACCTAACGTATATTTGATTCTTTTGTCCTTCAAAATATTTTGTCCCTTAAACTTTTTTTTTTAACCTTTCATCATCTTCTTGAAGTCCCAAGAAAAAAAACCCTTTGAAATTATGAATTTTTCATCATTTGAGGATTTAATTTGAATTTAAATTTAATTAGGGTTTTGTTCTTCTTCATAGGGTTTGAAGTTAAAATTGGTCAAGTCCCAACACTCTTGCCATAAAATTGATTGAGGAGTTTAGATCACCATGTCAAGCACCACCAGTATGACCTGTTTTTCCGCCACCATAACTACCGACTACAGACCACCGCCAATTTGGTGGTCAAAAGGTAAAGGTAAGTCCTTTTTTTTTTTTGTTTTTTTTAATGTTTTGCAATGTAATGTAAATAAAAATAAAAAAATATATAATAAAATGAACAACTTTTTATCTTTTTGAGTTATAATAAAAATATAAAACATTGAAAAATAACAAAATTACATTAGATAAAAAAAAAAAGATTTTTTCTATTTTATGGTAATTTTTTTGGACTCTTAGAAAAATGTTTTTATTAAATAAAAAATTAATTGAAAGTTTTCCAAAAAAGCTCTTAGAGCTTTTCAAAATGGAACAAAAGCTTTTCTTTTGAAAAAAATAAAATTTAATAGACTTAAAGTGAAAAGAGTTGAAAAACATAAAAGTATAGGATTGTTATAGCTAGCCGATCATGTGTGATGAACGTGGCATCTACATGAGAGAAATTTTGAACTAATGATACGTGTACAGATGTTGCAGTAAGAGGTATCGGAGGAGGAATAGACAAACCTGATTTCTTGAATGTGTGAGTGTGATAGAAGATCAAATCAGATAGATTTGATCATTTTTAACTAGTTGTTCATGAAGTGCACGTCTTGATCTTTTTTGGAGATATTCTAGTAGAGTTTTTGTGTTACTCTCAAACTTAGCCATTGTAAACCCTGATGATTTTTCATACTAGTAAAAATAGATAGAAATATAAATGTAGAAAATAGATGTTACTATTGAACTCAGCAAAGACTCTAGAATAGAATTATGAGTAGTAATGAGCCTGTATATAATTCCAAACCTTAAAACAAAGTTTCCTAGATAGTATTAAAAACTATTAATAAGATTTCATAGTGGATATCAAAAACTCAAGATGTAAGAATGGCTTGGTTAAGATATTAAGTGCGATAAAGAATAAACAACCAATTGCGCTTATAGTTAGAAAACGATAATCTAAAGATAAACTGTTAGGGTTATAAATACATAACAAAAATATAAACAGATGTATAATTAATAATCTAGACTCTAAATAAATAATTGGATCATACTATTATTCTAGTTAGTAAATTCTTAAGCTATTAGAGCCTAAAACAAAAATTAGCCTATTAAGTTTAGAAAACCCTAATCGGGTGAGATAAAACTCATAAAATAATTTATTGTGTAAACTTTAAACTAAAGTTGAACTAATAACCATCTAAAAAATTTGTAGAACTCTATAAATTTTTGGAAAAAAACTCCTAAATAATTATCATAATGTATACGTTTAACTTAATAAATATCCTAAAACTAAAAACAAATAATAACTAAAAATTTATATTATTTTCTCTCAAATTCGGTGCAAGTTGTGTCTAATGCATGGAAAAATTTTCTTGAATTCCACCAGCTGAAAAACTTACAACAATTTGGGTCAAGAAGATCAATAAAGTCAATCTGAACCAGTACAAAACCTCCATAAAACAACCCTTAGAAACAAACAGCTGTTGAATATAATATAAGCTTGAGAATGAATCAATTAAAGTTAAGATAAATTCGTTTTGATTGGATTTAAGTGTTGACTTTAATTAAAACAATGTTTCCATTAACTTATATTTGTGTCAAGCTTTGGGAGGAAGTTTAACACTTTAAACTAGCCAACAAGATAAATTTGCTTCAAACCATAGTTATATTTTTTACTATATAGAAACCATAAGAATGATATGTAGAAATATTTTTTAGATATGTACACGTTTAATATATGTAAAGTGTAGCAAAACACTTAGGAGTAGTTTTACTGCAAATATAATACACATATATTAAAGGAAAAATAAGTTTCGAATTGAAGAAAATCAGAAAAGATGATAAACAATATCAACACTGCCCTTACGCCAGCAGTGTATACACTCAACACGGTGGCGTCACGGTTAGACCAGCGGTATTGAGATGGCTCACACGGGAATAAAAAGCTACGCTAAAATTTATATGTAAAATGAATGAACGGCGGCAATTGAATTCTACGTCGGCAGCATAAAAGCTGGCGTACATTGTCAAGATGGTGGCCTACAACCAGCATAGCCTACAACCGCATATGCTGATGCAAAATAACATGTAAAACATAAGAAGCCAGCATATGAGTTTCAACACCGGTGGCGTTGGAGCTGGCGTACACGTATAGTTCTCTTGCGTTGAAGTCTGTTTTATACAAACAGATTATGTATATATATATATATAAATATAATAAACATATTTTTTATATATATAAACAAAAACATATTTTACTAAGTAAATAAATAAATACAAATAATAATAATAATAATAATAATAATAATAATAATAATAATAGGTTTACTATTTAAGGATTATTAAACCCTAAGAACTATGGGAAAATATTATTGTTATAAGCATGATAATTGTTAAATACTTGATTTATATAGATAATATATAAGAATGGAAATCTAAATAAGCTAAAATTATGAATGATGTGATATCTAAAAGTGACAAAAAATTTATGAAGTAGATCAAAAGAAATACGATGAAACTAAATAATAAAGAAATAAATACTAGTTACCATAATAGCAAACTAAGAACGAAAAAAGGTAGTGATAATAAAAATGATAAAAATATCAAACTACTAAATACAACTTCTATGACTGCCATAAAACATATAAATATCAAACAAAATCAAGAAAAGCAAAATGAAAATAAAAAATTAAATAATAATTGTTATCATATGACCATTAAAGGACCAATATATAATAGAAAATTAGGAGTTTAGTTATATAATATGCCTTGTTGATGAATTTTTTTTTTTATTCATCTAGTGACTTTGATACTCCAGAAGACTTTCTAGCTTATTATTACAACTAGTCAATATGAGCAGGTAAGTAACTCAGTTATATTATACTGTTTGTGCTTATAATTAGTTGAATATGTAATGCAAAGATCACAATATGATTGTTATGGTGTTATAGTTGAAATGTGTTGTGATCTGATTATATGATTGTTAATCCATGATAACAAAAGTGGTAATAGTGATTGTTTGATGACTAGATAAGCATGTTTATCTATGTATGTAATGTTTGGACCACCCTAAGTTTGA